>JASEVX010000002.1:41845671-41876184 GCA_031761405.1 Serripes groenlandicus | reverse complement strand
GGGTATTTGATGAACAAGTTTTCCAAGTCTCAAAGTATTAGGTAATAAATTAGGTTGATTGATTAATTGGGGTTTAAAGCCATTTTCATCAATCTTTCAGTCATATCACGGCAGCCAGTTCAACTACTCATATGTTTCTTGGCTTTCTCATACCAGCACTTCACACAACATTCTTTTCAAGCAACTGGCTGCTTTTCCACACAGTCTGAAAACCCATTGGTGGTAGTCACGTCAAATGTCGGAAGGATTGTAGGCCAAGCTGGGGTTCGAACTCGCAACCCCTGGATTAACAGCCCGTGTCTCTACGGACTGAGCTACGGTAAACTGAGTAATAAAATAGGAAACATGCTGTATCTAAGCTAGCAAAGATATTTTCAAAGTTGTCTGCTGTAGATTGGTTTAAATTTGGGTAAAGTGTTTCTAAAAAGAGCCTGTGATATTGTTTCCGTTAAAATATTTCTTCCAATCCTTGAAGTTTGCAAAAAAAATCAACAGGTCAAAATGTACAGTTTTGTTAAAAAATTCAAACTTTTCTTTCCATTACTATGTTCAACAATTGAAAAATTGGGGACATAAAAATATGAAAATTCTGTTGCATGATGAGTACATATCAACTTGAATATACATAGAAAAATATAGTAAACTGACCTTTGAATGTATATAGGCTGTAGACAATAATGATGCAACAGAAAATCTTTAAACTTTTTGTCAGAAGTTAAATCTCATAATGTGCTTTTTCCTTTTGTGAGCAATAATTTCATTGTGAAATTAATTCTTCTTATGTACATGTACCAGTACTCTCTGGAATCTAGACAGAGAAAGCTTTGATCAGATTAAAAAACAAGAGGCCCAAGAGGGCAAGTATCGCTTCACGGCCATTAGGCAAAAATTAAATCTCCAAACAGCCCCGCCCCCTGATGGCCATCCTAGGAACATTTCTACAAAATTATTTGAAAATCAGCCTGACTTTTTAAGTTTTCGCTATAGCCATATAAGGCAAAATAGCCCAACCCTCTGACGGCCATGTTTTTCGACTAATCAACATGGCTTGAATGAATCTGATAGAGGGTCTCCCAAGGAACATTTCTACAAAATTATTTGAAAATTTGCCAAAACACTTTTTGAGGTAAAGATATTTGAGTTTTCATTATAGCTATATAAGGCAAAATAGCCCCGTCCCCCTGGCGACCATGTTTTTTCGACAATCAACTTGGCTTGAAGGAATCTGATAGAGGGTCACCCAAGGAACATTTTTACAAAATCGACCTGACACTTTCCTCAGAGAAGATTTTATTAAGTTTTCACTATTTTTTCTTTCGGTTGCCATGGAAACCAGAATTTTGCATGGATCTAAACAAATTGAAGGAATTTAGGATAGGACATTGAGAGGATGCTTCCTAGGAAGTTTCATTCCAACTGGCGAAGTGGTTAGGGAGAAGAAGTCGTTTGAAGCACACACACAAAAACGCATGCACGACGGACAATTCGCCATGACATAAGCTCGACTGGCTTTCAGCCAGTGGAGCTAATTATAATATTTCAATCACTCTTTCCCTCAAATAGAGACACTTTCTGACGCCTCTGCAGCAGACGGCTTTTTGAAAACATGGAAGCAGAGGAAAAAATTGATCCATACAAGCAATTTCTCCTTTTGTCACAATGCTTTTTACATATGTCTGTTGACATCTGTTGACAAATGCTAGTAAACTTACAGATTTACTTTTAAATTTTACATCTTTGGTCATTTAACAAAACAAATGATCCCCTGTGTGACACAATATGAAGTTCAAATGATCTACGTAAAGTTAGTTATCATGTACAAGTGGCATCTCTGTATTATAGCTCAAAATGATTTACTTGAATGTCTTGTTCATAGTAATTAGTTAATTACACAGTTATCTTCCTGTATTATAGTAAACAAAAACAGATCACATTTTGCATCCTTGATTCGTATTTGTGTCGTTTACATCTAGCCTAGATATTTGTCCTTCCATTTCGTTATTGTTTTCCGAGTTACCTTTACAGAATAAACACTTTCATCCAGAATACTTGTCACAACGACTCGCTGCTGTTACCAGCTTTGAAGAATGTCATTAACGTCGTTTTGTTTTTGTTTTCTACCCGTTTTGTTGCGTCCGAGACTTGCATTTGTCTTTAATTTCTCTGATTCAACTAAAAACCAAACCGGAAATAACAATTAATACTGGGAGATAGTTTTTCATCGTAGCGTTTAGGGTTAAGGGGAGTAGGCATTATTGTTAATACTACCAAACATCCAAGAAACCACTTCCTGATCAACAAGAAAAATCAAAATGTCACGTGATATCATCAAAATTGCCGTACTACGATTTTATATTAAACGAAATTTTAAGAACCATAATAACGTATGAATTTTAATAGTGTCAATATTATTTCGTTTCTAAAGATTAAATTCTTTATGATTGAAACATGTAAAAAATTGGTATATATTCATACATTGTTTATGAATATATTAATTCAAACTTCAAAGCAAAATTGTAAACGTAATACTTCAACCACTTATGCTGCCTTTTTACAGTCCTTTTTCAAAATTCAGATATCTTGATTCACCAATGTTTTCGAAAATGCAGATAATTGACACTACTTTTTCGTTGAGGGTTAAAAAAGCCATTTCGATTTTTGGTTCCCAGCTTTACTCTGTCATACTGTTTATAATCAAGGAGCCAATTGTTTTACGATATCTCAAAATGCACATGGCTATAGACAGTACCCTTAGGGGTACCGTCCAAAAACGAGTATACAGTTTGTACGTATTTCGAATGCGTCGGTCAAGTTTTGTTCAGAGAGGATATTACATGAGTGGTCATTCAATACTATAGGTTATTGCATCAATATTATAGGTTATTGCATCAATATGGGAAAATATTGTGTTGGACGAGTTCCTTCGGCTGAGTTGCCCGAGCTTGCGAGGGCAGAACTCCGCCGAAGGAACGAATAACCTTTTTATTGTATAATTTGATATTGGCTATTTAAATTGTGTCGTTTTGTTTGTTTTAAACACGTCACACTATTAGAAAATTAACAGTCGTTTTGGATTGTTTAGATAAATAAACATTAACGATATATCGCGCAATTATACTCTCCTTTACGCTGGTTACTAAGGTCGCGGAAAATATAATTTACGAACCGCCATTGTTGTCGATTCGAAATTGGAATCGTCGACAAAATGATGTGTAACGCCTTTTCTAACAGTGTTTTCATTAAGAACTCGTGTATTATCTTATTCTTGTATTTACGCCTGGATATTTGTTTTTTTATTACGATTTAGATGCCTCTTTAAAAGAGCTTTTTGACCTCGCAGTATGTTCAGTAAAGCGAACACACATCTTTGATATACATACAGTATAAAGGCTACTGCTTTGATGAACTTCACATCGGAGGATAACAAAACAAATCTGAAGACCTACCTTTAAAACAGTCATTTGCTTATTCATCCTAGCAGTTATGAATACCTCTTTATTTGTTGATACACTTATAATAGATCGTCAACGACAATCAAAACAACAATCCAGCAATATTATTGATGTACACGTCACATTATTATGTCAGAAACTACGTACGTATTTACTAGCATAGCTAACGCTATAAATAGACCAGATTGGGTTTTGTGTATGTCTATCGATTATTTCACTACGTGTCATCTATAAAAAAGATGTACCAACAATGGAATACAAACCGTATAAGCACAGCTTTTTCCTAGGACTATCAGAGAGTCGAACCTTGAGCAGATCGCATCTGTAAACTGATTCAAGTCCCGTCTACATTGATACACAGCCTAAACAACACAAATGTTTTTTTATTTCATTTATATTTGTAAATATGCCTAATTAGTTGTTTTAACCATTTCAATGGCTTCACTTGCCTGCGATGCACTGAGCCCTGACAGTAACACAGTAGAAGTAGAAGTTAGCTGGACTCTAAATCATGAAACGTTGGATGAGAGCGCTTTGTAACGTTAGTGTATGGAAATAGTTCCGTCCTTAGCGTCACGTGAAAAAGAATCCAGTGCAATATCAACCCGTGCAATATCAAATGATATTGCATCCTTTGTTCATATGGAAACAAGAAGGAACAATATCAAAGTATACAATAACAAATGATATTGCATCCTTTGTTCATATGGAAACAAGAATGTAGGTTATTGCATCTGTATGGGAATATATTGTGTTGGACGAGTTCTTTGGCTGAGTTGCCCGAGCTTGCGAGGGCAACCTCCGCCAAAGAACGAGTCCAACACAATATATTCCCTTTCAGATGCAATAACCTTTTTATTGTATACTTTGATATTGTATTCGTGAAAATAATATAATAAATATTCCATGTCCTTCAAGTTTCAATTTAAATTAAAAACTAAATGACAAGTATTGATTTAATTGTGTTATCATTTGTACACATTTATATTCCTTTTCGTTACTTAAGAAACGGCGGAGTAATATATCCGTTGCTATGTTCACATGTAAACAAATATCAATGGCCGTCCGATAACGACTTTTCCTCGCTTCGATCTGAAATATGCATTTTCTGGAGCTATGCGTGTCTTTATCAGTCCATTTATATTGTAATTTGTTTGAAGGAATTAAAATACATGTTAAAATAGTGTCTTTCCTTTGTTTTTATACTTTATTGTAGAAATCTTGTCTGAATTGTGAGGCGACCTTACAGCTTAGACTGTTTCCTTCCTTGGTATTATCCAAGTGAAAGAAAATGAACACTGTAAACTAATCCAGACTGCACCTAAGTGTAGTCTGATCTTTGTCTACACTTGTCACTTCTTTTATGAATTCACATTAGATATATTGCATCATTGTGTATGGAAATTGGCATAAATCGATGCAGCACTGACAAGTCAAAATATTCACTACAACCTATGCTGGTGAGGCGACCTGACATCCCAGACTGTTTCCTTCCTTGGTCTGTTCCAGGTTAAAGAACATTAACAATGCAAACTTATTCAGACTGCGTGAAAGTGTAGTCTGATCTTTGTTTACACTTATCGCTTCTCATATAAATTCACATCATAATTATTGCATCATTGTGTATGGAAATTAGCATAAATCTATGCAGCACTGACAAAAACAATATTCACTACATGTAGCCTCAAAACTGAACACATTCCTTTCAATATTGAATTGAACTTAAACTAAGCTAAGAGAAAAGATAATAGTTACAATTGACAAGGAGTAATGCAAGATCATATCAATAAATGTATTTTTTAATTCAAATTATATATTGAATTTCAACATTTAAGATTAGTGAACATTAAAAAAATATAGCATGAAAGAATGTGCAATTTTACTTTAAAACAGATATACCATTTTTCATGTAAATAACTAATTAATTAAATTCTTTATTCAGCAACCTAGGCCTCCGGCCCATAATACAAAAATATTTAACAACCTATCTAAGTGTAATATCTGTGCATCTCTGTAGAATTGTTGTGTCATATCTGAAATTTGTCACAGGAATCATGACCCAAAAATGCCTCTAATGATTTAAGATGCAACAATTTGCATTCTAGGGGATGTATTTATATCAATAATTTCTGGCAGAATACTAAAAATTAAAAGTACAGCTATTGAAAACACAACCACTGGGAAAACAAGGTGTCTTATTTTGGCTGATCTGATTTTCTGACTTTGATGGGATTTCTGGTTTATTTTGTGCTTGGGCTTGAGGTATTCTATGATTGCAACCTGTAATATGTCACATATATTTCTGTGGTCCTTTTCACTGCGTGCATCATCATAATGGGTTATTGCTTGAATATCCCTATGTCCTGTAATCTTCATTATTTTCTGGGGGGGAACACCAGCATTAGATAGAGAAGTGACTGTGGTTTTTCTGACACTGTGGTTGGTGACTTTTTTGTCAATATTGGCCATGGAAGCTGCATCTTTCATCAACTTTCCAAGGGTGTTCTCTCCAATGGGCCTTGGATAAAACCTGAAGATAAGTTAATGATACATTACTGCTATTATAAATTGATATTTAAATGCATAGTTTCAAAATAATATATTAAATAACACATTTTTCTTTTTAATTAACAACATATTTTTACCAAGTTCAAATTTGCTGACACAAAATAATAGTTACCCATTCTCTTTTATCAGGAAATGCAAATTTAATGAGGTATAAACACAATGTCATTCTTTTGATACATGGTATACACAATATATTGTATTATAGTTCATTATATCAAGTATAATCTAAGAATGAGTATATATGTTATTAGTGTACATTATGTATAAATGTTTCTATTTACCATGGTTCTCCTCTCTCTGTAATTCTAGTCAGGGGTATTGGGGTAAGAAAACAGGGACTGTCAGGTGTCATCTGTGATGTTGGCCTTTTTTGCATGTAAAACTCATATAGATGAATTGGATTTCTGAAATGAAATATAAGAAACATGCTATATTGGTATTAATGGATTTATTTTCCATTAACATTTTACAGTTGTTCACTTCAATTCATTAAAAATCTTCATGGGATAATGTTTGTATTGAATCAATATCTATTTTAGTCATCACACTAATTCACTGATTTGAAATTGTGAATTAGTTATATACATATTTATGAACAATTTTTGAAAAATATATAATGACAGAATCAATTTATTTAATTCATCAGCACTTTTAGTTTTTCAAACAGCCTAAACTATATATTGATGTGAAGCCTATACTATAATTATGTACTTGAAGAACTGTCCAAAACTATATGCATTCATTTTCTTAAATCGTTTACCTTTTATTCTCTTTTTCATGTGAGGAGTAGATTCTTGGTATTGTATCTCTGACATTCTTCAGATTAGAACCATCCCTTGTTTTTGTGGACCTCTCATAAAATTCCAAATATTTCTCCCCATCCTTTTCCTTAAAATATATAATATGAACTTTATATAGCTTAAAGTAAGTTGTATCACTCTTCTTTTGGATCTATTCATTTAATCATTTATAAATATGTACATAATAAATGTATCAAGTCTTCAAATAAGTTAAATGACATCTATAATAATCATGTGTGACCCTCTTTTTAGAAAAAAAAAATACATTAGAAATACATAAAGAAATTATATGCAAGGCATTTTCTTAAAATTAGTTAAAAAATTGCACAGATATATACATACTTTCAACTGAATATCACCAATAGTCATCTGTCTTGCCTCATCCCTAGCTCTTAAGCCAAGCAGTTTTCCAAACATAAAAAATAATGTTGTTATTAAGCTTCTAGGGTTACTGTCACCAAGTGCTCCACAATTGAACATTTTATTTTCCTCTTCTGGGGTAATATGACAGGATTTGTTTGGTTGTCTCCCCATCCCTTGTTTCTTCAATTCAATTTTCTTTGAAGTCAAAGCTTTTATTGCCTTTTGAAACACTCTGTCTTTGAGAGAATGTGCATAGTCCTTGTCATTGAGGTGTCTCTCTATGCTGTTTTTCATAGCCTCTAATAAAACTGGTTCATAATTTTGTCCATCACTTTTTCTAATGCATATTAACATTTCAGCCAAGAGGTCATTTAAGTGGTGAGCTGGAATATTTTCAACATAGCTTTTTTTGGTGTTTAGTTAACACGACACGTTATTCTAAGTCACAACCCTTTGTTTAAAGTATGTTTAATCCAAAATATCACAGCAAACATTCTTCCCCGCTTCGCTGTATAAATACAACATGGAGGAAAATTTAAATTTGACGGGTTCTTGTGTAATCATGCGCGACAGTTACGTCACTCGAGCTTGGCTTCTGACGTAATTTAGCTCCTCCCAATTCTACCGCTAAATTAGAATTCTCATCACTTCCAAAAAGATTGAAGGTATATAATAAACAGATTAATTAACTGTATTCCGATGATATGATAGCGCAAAATATACATAACGTCGCTATATAGCGCGGTCATTTTCAATGCTTTTCATTCGTAGCATTGTTATTACACTAGTTATATAACGTAGCATTGTTATTACACTAGTTATAATTATACCGAAAAATATAGAATGACGTTATTTCACGCTGGCGACGTCATTTATGATATAAACAATATTATCGAATGATAGATTTTGGAACAAAAGAAACATGACAACAAATGAGCGTCGCTCCAGGCAACCAACAGTATGTCATTTGCGATCGGTGAAGATCCGAATCAACATGTGAATCCGATCTAGATATGTACTGTTCCTTAAATACGTCAAAGAAGCGTTCAAGACGTCCCCGACGCAGATAGTGCTCATCCAGATCCAAAACGTAATGTGTAAAATGGATCGTTCTCAACAACTGTCTACATAGCTCTCGATTCGGTGCGCATTTCACATTCCAAATATTGATTTGATATTCAAAGCTTACGGTGTGGGTACTCAAAAGAATCGTATCAGTGAGGCGATTACTTTGAGTACCCACTACATTGGGTGTTGTCAACTCATAAGAGAAAGAAAATTGGTGGGAAAAGACCAGTTTTTTCCTCCTTATCTAGGACTATAGATCCAGTCTCCAACATTATTCCTGAATCTCCTAAAATCTCCCAGAAAATTTAACGGTAGACAGTTTTAACACGTCTGCAGGGATCATTTACTGCCCAGCATCTGACCCCTATTTCAGTGAAAGCCCCGTTGAAATGTTATAACATGACCAGTGAAACCACATCAGTGTCGAGACATTAATCTCAATTTTGCTGTTCGACCAGCTATTTCACTTTTGAAACTTGTACAGAACCAAGCTTAAGTGAAGGTAGAATATGACCTGTGTCCCAATGCAAGCTTGTGAACCAGAGGAAAACAATGTGGAAAGGAAAAGTTGCTTCACTTTTTCATG
The DNA here is from genome assembly GCA_031761405.1 of Serripes groenlandicus. Taxonomy (NCBI): domain Eukaryota; kingdom Metazoa; phylum Mollusca; class Bivalvia; order Cardiida; family Cardiidae; genus Serripes; species Serripes groenlandicus. The sequence goes on along the minus strand of JASEVX010000002.1, from coordinate 41,867,347 downwards.
ATACAGAAAGCTGTTCATGACTCGCCTGCATATGCATATTGAAACAATCGCAGGAAAAGTAGCCATGTAATCCAAGTTTCAAACAATAAAATGAATCTGCAGGAGACAATATTGAATATATCTTTAACCCTTTCCCACATACAGCACATTTGCAGGAGACGACTTTGAAAACCTAGTGACAAAAACCTGAAAATATAGCTTATCTCCATCAAATATAGCTTAATTGTTAAATAAAGTTGAAAACATTGTGGCCATCATGAGCAACTCACCTTTGGCCACAATGTTTTCAAAAGTCGTCTGCTGCTATTGCGTCAATATGCGTCTGCAGGTGGGAAAGGGTTAAAACATGGGGAGCCTAGCCTCTATGAAAGAAAGTTAGATAATAGAAAAGAGAAGAAAACATTGTTGGAAAACAGCAAATTACTCCAATGAGCAATTTCTCTTTTTCTCACAATGTTTGACACACTGCACCTTCTGGAAACATGTTAAAATGTGTCTGCATTTGGAGAAGGGGGTTAATCATTTAATTTCACATTTTCCTACAATGATTCACATTGAGTATTAAAAATAAATGAGGTTTAACATTTTAGTAAAACATATTTAATCAATATATGTGTATTTATATACATATATGTACTGTAGCTTGTTTAATCTTAAGAATGACAACATCCAATAGTATAACTATTTTTTTTCACAATGTTTGACACACTGCATCTGCTGGAAACATTTTAAAATGTGTCTGCATTTGGGAAAGGGGGTAAAGCAATTAATTTCACATTTTTCTACTTTCACATTGAGTATTACAAATAAATATTTTACATAGACGCGTATGGGGAAAAAACTTCTTGTCTAAAAGTAGAAGGCCAAGGCCTTTGATATTTAGTATGTAGCTTCATCTAGTGGACCTCTACCAAGATTATTCAAATTATAGCCCTGGGCTCAAAAGTGACCCCTCCACGGGCGTCACATGTTTTATGTAAACTTGTATAGGAACAAACTTTAAAAATCTTCTTGTCTAAAAGTAGAAGGCCAGGGCCTTTGATATTTGGTATGTAGCTTCATCTAGTAGACCTCTACCGAGATTGTTTAAATTATAGCCCTGGGGTCAAAAATGGCCACTCCCTTAGGGTCACTGGTTTAACATAGACTTGTATAGGGAAAAAGCTTTAAAAATCTTCTTGTCTGAAATTAGAAGGCCAAGGCCTTTGATATTTAGTATGTAGCTTCATCTAGTGGACCTCTACCAAGAGTGTTCAAATTATTGCCCTGGGGTCAATAATGACCCCTCCCCAGTTATCACACATGGATTTTTTTAAAGATCATATAAAATTTGTACATATTAGCTGATGAACTGTTAAGATGGATTGTAACTGCACTATGTGCTTCAGAAAGATAATGTATGAGGTACAGCCCTTATTGTTATCTTCTTTCTTAAACAAATTCAATGTGCATTTCAGAGAACTCAGCCCACAGTCATATACCGGCCAAACAAACATCTTGACAATTTAATCACTCTATCAAGAAAATTAATGGTCTAATGACCCATGGATAATTGATGCTGGCTTTTAATAGCCTAAAAGCTAACTGTTTATCGTTCCTCAGAACCTCGTTCCTCAGATTTGAGGAAATTTCAGCAATAATGTTGGAGACTGGATCTTAAATACCCGATGGTTAATTCCCTAAAAGCATGGCTCAAACAGGCATTGCCAACATTCAGTAGTATAGATGGGAGATATAAAAGCTGAAAGACTAAAACGCAAGTTTCAAATAATTAGATAAGTCTTTGTAATGCATCTGTGGCAAACTGTCAGCATTGATCGAGTCATGTGTCAGAATATTTTGACGGGCGGCATTGACAATTATAAACAAATGATTATTTAAATAGCCAGTCATCTACATGATAACATACGAGTTTACAACAAAAATGTCAATAAAAAAGGCATATATGATATGCAATTGTTCTTTATGCAATAATACTGGCTTGCAGTCTGGCATGTACAGCTATAACCTTTTCCCTCATATAGACGCTTTCTGCAGCAGACGGATTTTTTGAAAACATAGTGACAAAAGAAGAAATTGCTCAAAACGAGCAATTTCTCCTTTTGCCACAATGATTTCCACTTTTAGTCATAGGTTATCCATTCAATTAAAGAGATTTTTCATTTTTTGACAAAACATGTTCAAAATCGTCTGCTGCAGAATTGTCGTATGAGGGGAAGGTTTAATTACTATGTGGCAACAGGATTGAAATTTGCAAACACGTTTTACTTTCCTCCTTACTCCAATGGGGCGGATATGACGCAATGGCACTTGGTCTGGACTTTAACGACTGTTAATACCTGTGAAGGTTTGGATACAATTTGGCCAAATTCAGACCCTGACGAACATAGAAGGATATGTCGTTATACAAAAATACGTTCGCCATCGTGGCTTACTAATTGGTTTTGCCCATCTTCCTGTTTCAATAGCTAATCTACGCAAACGCGAATGAGAATTTCGATGTTTTTGTATAGTTAGCGTATCTAAATAAGGCTGAAAACGGAAATCACAAATTGATCTGTAAAATAGTGCTCTACTTGAATCATTTAATCTACTATGCCAGTCTGGAATGAATTAATCTGTGATTCTTTGCTTAACAACTTTTAAAAACATCTTTACATCTCCTATACTTTGATAAAGTCAAGCGTCTCCAAAACCAAGATTATAAAGAGCATTTCTAATAAATGAACACCAGTGTATCCTATTCATGAATGTTTCGCAATCATTCTTTAACATTAGATAGATTTTCTTGATATATTTATGTTCACCTGAATGTAATATTTTATAATAATAAATAATCAGTACTTTTGTAAACACATTCTACCCATTTCACTATAAATAAAATTATTTTGCGTCGTTTTTTAACATTCAGTAGTCTTTTATTGATGGTTAATAAGGGGCAATGTATGTAGTTTATTGATAGTTAACAATGATCAATAGAAAGAAATATATCAAGTGCTCGGTACAAAAACGATTGAAAGTGAAATGATATCTTTTTACTAAGGTTAATCACCTCACCATGAAGACATTTATAAAGATTGCAACATTTTTCTTTGTTAACAATGGAAATTTGCAGTGTTTACAAAGGGGTAAAAATTGCCCCTTAACTAGGGTTTTCAAAGATATGGTTTCAGCTACAACCCTGTTTATATGTTAGAAAAAAGATTAAAAGCGTACCGGTATCCCGTAAAATGCTTGAAATGTAATTTAATTAAAGTAAAATGAAGAGAAATCCAAATCATGATAATAATCTGATCTTGTGCATGCTTCATAATATAACAATTATTGGGGTAAAAGAACTTTAAAACATAGTTCAGAATTGAGAAGAAATGCAGATGTTTCTTGTAATATTACATTCAGACTTAGTAGGTACTAGTTTCTTTCCCAAGTCGAAGGACTAGTTTCTTTCCCAAGTGGATCTGTTGTCTGGTTCAGGAGGATTTTGATCTCACGAAGTAGCGTGTCAAGATCATTGAAGCCCTCAATGGCAAACAGGTGTTGGTTTGAAGGGGCCGAAACATACTCAGTCATCTCTGCGTTTTCGGATGGGCTTTGATCACCAATTATAGGCGCAAACACTTCAGCAGTTTTAGCAGGCTCTTTGGCTGCATGTGGCGCATAACCTGCACAGTTTGGATGCCGTCCGAGAGAATCAGTACCTCCTTCTTTACATTTGGATCGGTTCGCATGCCTGCCAAAAAAATAAGTTCAAACTTAACCCTTTACTCCATAGACACCTTCAGCGGTGAGAACGAATGACACAGGACACGATGTCTTTTGTGTCAAATCGTAACAGAGAAATATGGCCGGACTGGGGACTCGATCCCACGCGGGAACGTCCCTTAGATTGACAGACATGAGCGCTATCCACTGCGCTACCTGGCCTGGCTTTCAGAAAGGAAGAGTTCACTGTATAATTATGATTATACAGTCATACAGTATGCAATATGTCATGTTTCAAATACAGAATTATACATACTATAAAATTATGCCACTTAAATAACATCATGCCATTTTCTATTTCATTATATGAGAAAGTTTAAGGTAGAACGCGCATTTTAAAAAAATATTTGAATTTCCTCAATGATAGCTGTTGTTGTTTTAACGATGGAAATTTGAGAGACGTCTCAAAAGTGACGTAAGTAGTATACTTTGAGGTCTCGAAGTTTCAAAACTGTTTTAGATACGAAAAAAGTAAGGACAGCATCTTATTTGGTTTATGCTATATTATGGTGATGCAAAATTGGTGAGACGCGTTCTACCTTAAATACATTTACTAAATTATCCCTTTACCCCATTAAGTATTTAAAGAGGACTTCAATACTAAAGTCATACCTTTCTTATCTATAAATCTTTGGTTAAAGTTAATTGGTAAACCATAATTTGGCAGTGAAGAAGAACAATGAAGGACATGTTCTGATTGCTCATCATGAGCCTTGTCATAAACATTTAAAATGGACTTGAGCCGAGCCCGGTTACTTCAGTTGGTAATGCTTCTGGTTAGATTACTGATTAAACACCCAGGAAAAAGGGGTCGTTAGTTCGAATCCCCGCTCGGCTACATTTCTTTGTGTCGATTTGGCAAAAGACATTGTGCACCGCGTCATTCGTCTCCCACCTCTGAATTATGAAACTAATAAGAGATCTCTTGTAGATTGCATGGATCCTGCCGAAACTGACATTGTTCGAGTTCATTTTTGAAATTCCATCAAGTTAAGAGTTAATAAATATCAAATAATGCGTTCATAGTGAGCGTATAATATAAACTATCAACAAATCATTTCAATAGAGTACTCTTAAACTGTACCGTGATCCACACTGAACATCTCTTGGGCTTTCTGAAAAGCTGAAACTGTGCAGGTGCCGCGCCACTGATACACCGCAGACAGGATTATTTGTTTCACTTGAGCTGTATTCACATATTTATCGAAATCGAAAACGACATTCACTTTCGTAGAAAATTCCAGCATGGCTGCATGTAGATATCCATTTTGAAACGGGTCTGGCGTAGGACACAGAAGTGCAACGAGTTCCCCCATCTGCGATTTAGCTGTGCTAAAGCTTGAAGGAGGTACGCTACCAGAGGAGTCCATGATCAACAGCAGGTCACGCAATAGTCCAGGCTGGACCTGTCTTTTCTTGGTTTGGCGAGTCCCAAGAAGAAGTTCTTTACTATTGCCTCGGCAGTGGCTTCTGTGCTGGGTAATTTTCCTAGAAAAGAATAACATAAAATCATTTCGAAAGAGTCGCAATAAGATATCCAATAATCTGATTTTATGATTATTACACACCAAACATGTCATTAATGTGCAAGTTTGAAAAAAAAAGAAAACGAAAGGTCTACTAGAGTATTATCCATCTTCAATTAGGTACTTTCCAACTACGTAAGTGCTGTACAAATTGATCAATATTCAAAATTAAGAAACTTATTAAAAACAAAAACAACGTAGTCGCGACATATTAAAGATTTCTTAATTTAAAAGTTTACTCCATATATATGCATTTACCCGCACCCAACACAAGATTCCTTTGAAAACAATGCATTCACCACTTATCAGCAATGGGTGAATTAAATTTACTGACAGAGTGAACAGAGTGAAAACAGTGCATTCACCACTTATCAATTATGGGTGAATTACATTTACTGACAGAGTGGAAACTGTGCATTCACCACTTATTAACTATGGGTGAATTAAATTTACTGACAGAGTGAAAACAATGCATTCACCACTTATAAACTATGGGTGAATTACATTTACGGACAGAGTGGAAACTGTGCATTCACCACTTATAAACAATGGGTGAATTACATTTACTGACCATTTATCAACAATAGGTGAATTACATTTACTTACAGAGTGAAAACAGTGCAGGTAGAGTATTGATTCCCACTCTGTCAGTAAATGTAAACATAATTCACCCATTACTAATAAGTGGTGAATTAATCCTTTCAATTTCGAAGAGTCTAAGACAATGCTTTCGGAGCAAAAGGTCAAACAGCTAGTAATTCAGTAAAGCTAAAAATCAAATAATGACTCACCTGTGCTGTTGACCTGTTTGATGTCTGTAGGACATACAGCGCCACCATTGGCAGCATACATTGTGATCTGACATTCTCGAGAAATTTCACCAAAACCATAGGGCTCACTCCATCCGGACCATGAAGAAATCTGTCAAAAGGGAAAGGAACGTGCTGCCCCTTATTAAAACAACCAAAATGGCCACCATGACAGAAAAATAAGTATTTTATAAATGTCTTGTTTGTGAAGCAATCTACTATATAAAAGATCATAGCTATAAACCGGCTCCACAATATTTCTTTGTAGAAGTAATATTGGTTGTGTAGTTCTAACGTTTTATGATAATGGTCACCAGATTCAAATCGGTAAAAAACATGCCGAAAAAGTAGATACATGACATCGCAGCGCCTGACCAAAAAAAAATCTAGATTTTTTCAAAATATCAACGCTTATATCATGTACGATGTGGTATGATGTGTCTCTTCATTATTAAATAAATAGTACACTCCCAAATATACCTGTTTAGAACCGAAACGTATTTACACATTTTATGATAATAGGGAGTTCGCAAAAATATGGATAATGGGCAGCACAATAATGTTCAGACAGCGTACGCTTTTCAGAATGCGCACTGATCAAATTTCGAGATTTTCTGTTGATTAACATGAAAGTAATAGCCATTTTCTAATTTTCGCGTTTCTGTTAGGTCGAAAAGTCGATGGCGGGAACAGGATTCCGTAATTTTCAACACTTTTGAGGATATACATTTAAAGTGTTGATTGCTGAAAAATGGCGGAGCAGGTTAACAGCTAAGATTTTTCGGTTTCTGGAAGATGTGGCCCAAACACTTGTGGATATGATATATATAGTGGTAATTAGACTACCTTGGAGGAGTTATTAACACCTAACAGGTGACTGTCCATAACGTTTTGTTAGACTGTGTAGTGATTGAAATTGCACTTTAATATGAAGTGAAAATCAAAACAAATTGTCTGTAATTATTTCAATTTACGGTTTTTTTTATAATTTAAATGAAACTTCCAAAAAGTATATATTTTATGGATCATTTTCCTGCAATGCACAAAACCTTTGAAAAAATTGCAGGAAGAGTTCAGATTGCACATGGACGCAATCTGAACTCTTCCTGCACTGTGTTCCACTCTGTTTATGTCAGTAAATGTACGAAAATGTGATTATGGAGCAAGATTTCATTCTTAAATTCCTTCTCTTTCCCTATTTCCTAAATACTTTGCTCCATAGTATAACATATTTCCCGCACCGAATACAGAAGGCCTTTGAAAACCGTGTAGGAAGAGTTCAGATTACTTGTAATGAGTAATATGAACTCTTCCTGCACTGTTTTTCATCTATCAGTCAATGCAAACACAATTCACTCAATACTGATAAGTGGTAAATAAATGCTTTCATTATGGAAGTCCAAGAAAATGCTTATGGAACAATTTCCAAAGGGTTAATATCATAACATGTTACATGGCATAGCTCATAACAAGCTGTTTGACCAGAAAACTGCACGATGATTCTTTTATTGATTTCCATTAACAAAAATCAATTTGTGTATTTCCTCTTAAATCTCTGCATGGATATACACTCTGTTAATACATATAAAAAGTCTGCTGAAGGAAAAAAGAGTTAATTGTTCCCATTCTCTAAATATTATAAAATATGTTTTTTTGTTTTTTTAACTTTTTTATCTTTTTAGTAACTCTGAAAATATTTCAAAATAATGAAGATTCAGATCAGACAGCTCATAACAAGCTGTCTTACCAGAACTCTGCAATTTCACTATTATAATTAGTCTATTGATTTCCTTTAAAAGAAAAAATTGTGTATACATGTCCTTTTAAAGCTTTACTTAAAAAATATTAAACTCATACCCGTGATCTATCGTGAATTAGATCACAGTTAGGAGTTGAAATGTCGAATAAATCAGATCATGAGGCCGCTAGGCCGAGTCATCTATTTACCGACATTTCATCGACTAACTGTGATCTAATTCACGATAGATCACTCGTATGAATTTATTATTTCGATTCTAACATGTCTGTAGCACTTAAACAAAAAGTTCACCGTAGCTGAGAAACTTACAATATAATATGCGTGTGAAGAGACGTAAATGGGCGAACAATGGGAAACCTAGAGATGTAGAAAATTGTCTGTATAATGAATATAAGGAGGCAAAGCGAATATTACGACATAAACATTTGGAGACTATACGGTAATATAACGGGAAAAGGAGGTACACAAGCATATCAGGGAGCTATGAAATTTAACAATCACCCGTATCGAAATCCGGCGGAAATAGCTAAACAATGGGGTGTTTTTCAGTAATATGTATACTTTTAGATCCGATCCAGATTCGGCCGATAATTCTTTCATCGAAAAAACAGACGAAAATGTGTCACATATTAAATGTGGCGACAGCTTTTCTAATGCCTGTGGATTAAACATCGTTGACATCACAAAGGCCGTCTCTACACTGAGCAAAAATAAAGCATGTTAACATAATTGTATTTATAATGAACTTGTTATATATGGGGGTAAAGCGCTTCACTCTTTTTTGCTGAAACTGTACAATTACATGTTTAAATTTTCCTTTATTCCTAAAAAAATTAAATTTTGTCTTATTGCTACACTGTTTAAAGGTGGACAGAAGGGGAAGGATGACCCAAACAATTATAGAGCTATTACTCTGTCGTCTGCTATTTTAAAACTATACGAGGCCTTACTTTTAGATGTTGTCAAATCAGATATCAATGCCAGCTTAAACCCTTTACAGTTTGGATTTCAAAAGGGTGTGAGCTGTACAATGACATCCTTCTTACTGAAAGAATGTATCTGTCATGCAAGAGAATCTTGAAGCAAACTGAATGCCTGCTTCTTGGACATTAAAAAAGCCTTCGATAAGGTTTGGCACAATGGACTGTTTCATAAACTGCAAGGAATGGAAGTAAGTACTGCTAACCTTAAGTCTGTAATTAGGATATAATCAGATCCATTTTACGTGACGGTCAGGACCAGAGAAGGGGGGCTGAGTTCACTATTGCTCTACCTTTGTTTTATAAATGGACTACTCTGTACGTAAGATAATAGTCGGTACGGTCTTGTCATGCAGGATAATAATATACCATGCATTAGCTCAGCTGATGATATGGTTTTACTCAGTTTGTCAAAGAAAGGTCTTGATAGATTATTAAATATTTGTCATTTATATTCTAAAAAGTGGCTATTCGAGTATAATCCACAGAAATGTTCTGTCATTGTTTTTAACGAAAGCAAACATGATTATTCAAATTCCACTAGAAAATGGTCAATCGGATGCCACACTTTACATGAAACTGTAAACTATACTCACTTAGGTGTTGTTTGCAATTAGTACATGTCTAATGCCAAAATTATTAAAGATATCTGTTCAAAGATTAATGGATCATTCATGTCTCGATATAGAATTGGTCAGAATGAAAAAGGATTTCACCCCTTTACATGTAAAAAGCTGTATTACACCATAGTTCTCTTTCGGGGACTTTTTGGGGGTGAAATACTATTTTCCTTAAAATCATCAGAATTGCTACAGCTAGAAAAATGTCATAGATTTTGCTTAAAACGAATTCAAGGCATAGACAAATTTGCAAGAACTGATATTGTCTTAGGCATGTTACAAATATTAAATATGGAATGCATTATTGATAAACGTAAGTTAAACTTGTTAAACTTGTTTGGTCAACCCTGCATTCTGAATCTTAATTGCTGAGACCTTTACTTATTTGCCAAAATTCATCCTGCTTTCTGTGAAAGCATATATTGGCATATAAGTAAATGCAAATACAAATATAAACGACACTGCAGAAATATCATTAAAAGTATTTCTGCTCTGGGCAGTTATAATGCTAATAAACTCTGCAAAGTAACTGTGAAATCATGAATTTTCAATCTGATTAAATTTTGTGTAAATCTATAAATGTCACTGGGGGATTTTGCAGTTTTGGAAACAAGTTGCGTTACTTAAGAAATAATAAATTCATGCCCGTGATCTATCGTGAATTAGATCACAGTTAGGAGTTGAAATGTCGAGTAAATCAGGTCACGAGGCCACTAGGCCGAGTAATCTATTTATCGATATGTAAACGAGTATTTATTTCGAGATAGTTGTTTTTTCCTATACAGGCTACAGGTTACAATACACCAAAACAATTCCTTCTTTAATGTTTCCATGTAAATCGACCAGTTTCAGTCGTCCTCGATTGTCACACTCTCTAAGCGTTTCTCATGAAGAACACCTATATCATTGAAAAGAGTTACCTCCTAGCTTTAAAACAATCCAAAGAAAATGTTGGGTCATGCATTATGCAAGAAAGAACTAACCAGGCGAAAATGGTAACCGTCATTTTGGACCAAATCGGGCCCGGACAAAACCGGTGTTAAGCATTCTCTACTTTCACTTTCAAACAAGGTCAAAATACTAAAAGTGATCAAATCAATCATTTCCAGTGCATCCTATACACATTCACAATGCATTTAAACTCAATGCCATATATTCAATACATTCTGGTGTGATGGTATACACTCATTTCTACGCAAACAAAGGTTTTTTTAGGGACTATAGTACTGTAGATCAGCAAGTCAGCGGATGTATTTAGCGTAATTTGACCTACAGTAAAAATATTGTCTCGTCTGAAAAATGTTGACTTGATTTCAATATGAATTTGGCAGTAGTACTTGTGTTTCGTGGGAACCTCTCTAGCAAGAGTGTTCAACCCGTTGTAGTTCGTCAAAATACATGGCTGCCGAATGACAGGGCTAGTTTTTGTGGCGATTGGTTGACAATCGCCACAGTGCTACCAAAACAACAACAACGAAAAAAAAATTATATAGTCGTATTTGAATAATCGGTTGGATATTTCTGCAAAGGCAATTTACTCACTTCCGTTAAACCGCCATATATATATATAGTTCCATCAGTGATGCAGGCACACGATTAATAATGATAATGTTAGTGCTACTTTGATACCGGATTGGTACTAATATTTGAGATTTATCGAGAAAATATCTAAATAGAGTTAAACTATTTACATATTATCTTTCTTCATGTTTGGGCAGATAATAAATATCATCGGGCGTCTTGGGTACGCTATGCAGAGTATCATGATACTCCTGTGCCTCGTTTTATTTTTACTGTAGTCAACCGTAACCTTTTGACCTTTAACCTGATTCGGCAGGAGTTGGTTGTACTCTGATTATCTTCGTCATGATTTGGCAGATAATAAATATCATTGCGCGTTCTGCCTTGCAAATAACGACAACTCTGGTGATACTCAAATCTGGAAATTCCAAAAGGTTCTATAAATAGCTCGCGAGACCAAAAACCAGAAAAGCTTGTAAATCTCAATATTATAAACGCTTTATTTTGTACTTGTTTAAATATATGAAAGCGTCTAGATAATAAGACTGGTTTACAAAGGTTTAAAGGACACACGATGGCAGTGTGTACACACGTTATGTATACACGTCTGCACGTTCTAGAGTCAATTAGCAATCAATGCTGACAGTGTAGCCTAATTGAGTTTGAAGATCTAGCATTATAATATATGCCTATATTTTCATAAATTAAACAGTTTGGCAAATAGTGAAATTGTGCTTTTGGAGCATGTTTTGTGTTTGTTTTTGCACTCACATTATTCGAAGCAGTTTAACAACCTCAGAGACATATAAATACACTGTGACAACCCTCAATCATGCAATGTGAAGGGACTAAATTGAACAGACCTGTTTAATATCGGACATAATTGAAACAAACACCAAACTAATGGATACTGTTTTCTCTTCTTTCTTTAGTCATTTCTAAAGTGTAAAATATTATTTTATCTTAATATGACCTAACGACCTGGTGATAAACATGTGATTACCCAAACAATTTAGATTACAAATAGTCATTCTAATGAGCTAAAACGGTAGTCTATCGAATACCAACTAGATTTTTCATAACTTTGGAATGGCCTAATTTTGAACACATCATGACCAATTTCAGAACGTAACTAAATAATCACCAAGACAACATTCTGGCAAACTAACATTATTCTACTGTCAAAAGATGCAGGGTTGATACATTCTCAAATATACCCGCACCAGAGTCATCGCAAGCCCTACACCGATATACTGCTTGTTACTTTGCAGGATTTTCCATACGATCGCCACTACAGTGCCATTGGCGCTTTGATTTGTATATGGCTATGGTATAAGTTATTTCTGTCTGAAACTGATGTCCAGATTTCAATATAATTTGGCAGAAATATTCCTTGGGCACATCATGTTTTGAATATATATGCTGATGTAATCTATTGCACTTAGGTGATCGATATAGGACAAGCATGGTCCGTCCACTTGTTTCCTGTAAACAATGCACATACAAATGACAGAAATGAATACATTAGTACATACAATAAATCCATAAATGAATATCCCATGTTTATCAAATTACATGTTGAAGCCTTCATGCCATGTTATACAAGACAATCTGGTGGTCCATGCTAGTCATTTCCATTAGTGTGTACATGTTAACCATTACAGTGCTGGAAACAGAAAGGGTGAACTTTGAAAACAATAAACCGAGCCGTCCCATCTGAATCTGCATTGTTTTCCACTCTGATAGTCTACATAGTTAGACATACCCGATAAGGTACTTGGACTTTTTTAAAAATGGATAACAAGAGAGTATATTGTTAAAATTCAGCACTGAAAGGATTAACGTCTACCCCGGTTAAAACATGTGTTGCTGTTATTGTTAATGTAGTTTTCCTCCAAGTTCAAATGTGCAACATTTACGCACAGTCTGTTATTGACACAGGTGACTAATCACCCTCGTTGTCTTCCTGGGAGAGAACCAGTACTAAGCAATGTGTCTGAAGTGTCTTGCTCACGGACACAACAAACATGGTCGAGCCGAGGATCAAACCAGGTGTACTGTTCTTATATGTTGTTTAGGACCCAAAAGGGATTGTTATGTATTACATATAAGATATCCAAGACTGGAATTGTTTAGGCTATTTATTCACATACACTTGTATCAGTTCTAACATACGACTAACGCTATCAGAGAGGGGCATGCATATGCAATAAGGTAGGCGGAGCTCGTTACAGATTAGGGGCTGGCCGTTGCTAGCCAGTACACTACATCAGGGACCCTTCAATCTCGAGTCTGACGCTCTACCACTGGACCACGAACGGTCCTAGTTGTGGTGCATGTCCTCTCTTAACCCTTTACTCCATAGTAACACATTTTCAACTCTGTCAGTAGATTTAACATAATTCACTGATTACTGGAAAGTGGTGAATTAATGCTTTCAATTTGGAAGAGTCCACGAAAATTCTTATGGAGCAAAGAGTTAAGCATCTTGGCATCACTCATCAAAATGTAAACCAAATGTATAGCATCTAATAGAAATTTGACATTTGGAACTCCTTGTATAATATCTGCCAAGGTTGCCGGAATTGACACGTGAAAAGGTTCATATACCATTTAAATTGCAATTTACAACAGTACTGAATTGGAGACTTTAATAGGTCAATAATATGTATATTTAACCATTCCAGTTTTGGAAACAAGTTACTGTGAAATCATGAATTTTCAAAGGGTTTAAATTTTGTGTAAATCTATAGATGTCAATCTGAGATTTTTCAAACAAGTTAATTCAGCCACGATATAAATGGCAATCCAATTTTCACAAAATCCGGGAAGAGGTGGGGGCATCCGTCTGTCCGTACAGTAAAAATCATGTCCGCTCAATATCTCCTAAACCCATGAAAGGATTTACATGAAACTTGGACCAATGTTATCGCTATTGAGGAAATGTGTCAAAATCGTGTTCCAACTACACCAGCTCCAAGCCAATGTCACAATTCAAGGTCAAACCTTCAAGCCTTAGATGTGATGTCCACTCCACTTCTCCTAATGCCTTCTAAGGATTTTCAAAACACTTGGGTACATTTTTACCCAATGAGGCAATGTGCAACAATCCATGTTCCAAACAGGGTCACAGTTCAAAGTCAACGGTTTAAGCCTTGACATTTTGTATTTGATCCATATCAGCTAAACCCTTCAAAGGTATTTTATGAGCCATTATGATATTTATGAGTCGTTTCATCTGAATTTACATTGTTTTTAAAATCCACCCTTTCTGGTTCCAGCACCGTAAGGGTTAATGACTGAAATGGTAATGTACCTTTAGACTATGTTACTGTTGATTTATCCATTCCATAAGAAAGGACCAACAACCGAATGTAATTTGATTTTTTATGAATTTAAAATAATTACTAATATTGTTAACGCTTTGCTCCATAGATACGCATTTTCCAGCACCCAATTCAGAAGGCCTTTGAAATCAGGTCAGGAAGAATTCAGATTGTTCATAACGAGCAATCTGAACTATTCATGCACTGTTTTCCAAGCTGTCTGTAAATGGAAATATAATTCAGCCATTAGTGATAAGTGGTGGATATATGATTTCAATTTGGAAGAGTCCAACAAAATGCTAATGGAGCAATGGGTTAATTTTAGTTGATGAAGCAACAGCAGTTTGTATCTTGCACGTGAGTATATCTCAGAGGGCAATTAACAGCCTATGGGTATCTACAGGCGACTGATCTGAGACATTCTTCCCCACTTATGTTAACCCTTTAACACTCTATAGGCATATATAGTGAACTCTTCCACTCTGAGAGTAGTATCTCACAAATTAGTATTTGTATGTAAATTCTATTACCATTTTTTAACATAGTAGAAAAACAGCTCAAGACTAAGTACCAACTGTGCATTTTGCCCCGTTGGAACTTGTCCTGCATTGTTTTCAAAATTCTTCAACATTGGAGGCATTAAAATGCATCTGTAAGGAGTAAAGGTTTAAAAGGTATCCAAATCTGAGCTGCAGGGCATTGAATCACAAAGACAACATATTCCTGTATATACTTTATTGATAGTTAACAATGGGAAGATATTCCTGTATTGTAGTTTATTGATGGTTACTAATGGGCAATGTATGTAGTTTATTGATAGTTAACAATGGTCAATAATGGTCGATATAAAGAAATATATCAAGTGCTCGGTATAAAAACGATTGAAAGTGAAATGATATCTTTTTACTAAGGTTAATCACCTCACCATGAAGACTTTTATAAAGATTGCAACATTTTTCTTTGTAAACAATGGAAATTTGCATTGTTTACAAAGGGGTAAAAATTGCCCTTAACTAGGGTTTTCAAAAATATGTTTTCAGCTTCAACCCTGTTTATATGTTAAAAATAAAGATTAAAAGCGTACCGGTATACCGTAAAATGCTTGAAATGTAATTCAATTAAAGTAAAATGGAGAGAAATCCAAATCATGATAACAATCTGATATGTTGCAGGCTTCATAATATAACAATTAGTGGGGTAAAAGAACTTTAAAACATAATTCAGAATTGAGAAATGCAGATGTTTCTTGTAATATTACATTCAGACTTAGTAGGTACTAGTGCAAGGATAAAAGTTTGTTTTCTTTCTATTCCAAGTCGAAGGCAACACATGGATCTGTTGTCTGATCCAGGCCGATTTTGATCTGACGAAGTAGCGTGTCAAGATCATTGAAGCCCTCAATGGCAAACAAGTGTTGGTTTGAAGGGGCCGAAACATACTTCTCCATCTCTGCGTTTCCGGATGGGTTTTGATCACCAATTATAAGCGCAAACACTTCAGCAGTTTTAGCAAGCTCTTTGGCTGCAAGTGGCGCATTACCTCCACAGTTTGACTTGCCGTCCGAGAGAATCAGTACCTCCTTCTTTACATTTGGATCGGTTCGCATGCCTGCCAAAAAAGAAAGTTCAAAGATTAACCCTTCACTCCATAGACACATGTTGACGCCTGCAATATTAAATGATTTTGCAAACAGTGCAGGACAATATCCAATTGTGCAGAATGCACAACTGGAACGTAGTCATGTACTGTTTTCCACTCTTACCAGAAAATGGAAATGGAATTTAATTGCGGACAGTTAAGCTAACCATGCTTCATGGGTTTCTAACCAGTACTCCACACAATTTTATCTGCAAGTAACTGACAACTTTCTCACATGAGTCAGCGGTGAGCACGAATGACGCACAATGTCTTTTATCGTAACAGAGAAATATGGCCGAACTGGGGACTCGATCCCACGCAGGAACATCCCTCGGATTGACAGACATGAGCGCTATCCACTGCGCTACCTGGCCCGGCTTTCAAAACGGAAGAGTTCACTTTATAATTATGATTATGGAGTAAAGTGTTAAGTCATACAGTATGCAATATGGCATGTTTCAAATACAGAATTATTACGTTAAAATACTTAATTAACATCATTCCATTTACTATTTCATTATATGAGAAAGTTTAATGGTTTAATACATTTACTAAATTATCACTTTACCCCATTAAGTATTTAAAGAGGACTTCCATACTAAAGTCATACCTTTCTGATCTATAAATCTTTGGTAAAAGTTAATTGGTAAACCATAATTTGGCAGTGAATAAAAACAATGCAGGACATGTTCTGATTGCTCATCATGAGCCTTGTCATAAACATTTAAAATGTACTTGAGCCGGGCCCGGTTACTTCAGTTGGTAATGCTTCTGGTTAGATTACTGGTTAAACACCCAGGGAAAAAGGGTCGTTAGTTCGAATCCCCGCTCGGCTACATTTCTTTGTGACGATTTGGCAAAAGACATTGTGCACTGCGCCATTCGTCTCCCACCTCTGAATTATGAAACTAATAAGATATCCCTTGTAGATTGCATGGATCCGGCCGAAACTGACATTGGTCGAGTTCATTTTTTAAATTCAAGAAAGGTAAGGGTTAATAAATATCAAATAATGCATTCATAGTGAGCGTATAATATATACTATCAACAAATCATTTAAATAGAGTAATCTTAAACTGTACCGTGATTCACGCTGAACATTTCTTTGGCTTTCTGAAAAGCTGAAGTTGTGCAGGTGCTGCCTCTCTGATACCTGGCAGACAGGATTCCTTTTTTCACTTGAGCTGTGTTCACATATTTTTTGAAATCGAAAACGACATTCACATTCGAAGAATATTCCAGCATGGCTGCATGTTGATATTCCTTTTGAAACGGGTCTGGCGTAGGACACAGAAGTGCAACGAGTTCCCCCATCTGCGATTTAGCTTTGCTGAAGCTTGAAGAAGGTACGCTACCAGAGGAGTCCATGATCAACAGCAGGTCACGCAATTGTCCAGTCTGGACCTGTCTTTTCTTGGTTTGGCCAGTCCCAAGAAAGAAGTTCTTTACTATTGCCTCGGCAGTGGCATTTGTGCTGGGTAATTTTCCTAGAAAAGAATAACATAAAATCATTTCGAAAGAGTCGCAACAAGATATCCAATAATCTGGTCAAGTTTGAAATAAAAATGAAAAAGAAAGGTCTCCTAGAGTGTTAACCATCTACAATTAGGTACTTTCCAACTACGTAAGTGCTGTAATTTATCAATATTCAAAATTAGGATACTTAAAAAAAAAAAATCAACGTAGAAGCGACATATCAAAGATTTCTCAATTTAAAAGTTTAATCCATATATATGCATTTACCCGCACCCAAAACAGGAGTCCTTTGCAAACAATGCATTCACCATTTATCAGCAATGGGTGAATTAAATTTACTGACAGAGTGAAAATAGTGCATTCACCACTTATCAACAATGGGTGAATTACATTTACTGACAGAGTGGAAACAGTGCAGGTAGACCACTGTTTTCAACTCTGTCAGTAAATGTAAACATAATTCACCCATTACTAATACGTGGTGAATTAATGCTTTTAATTTTGAAGAGTAAGACAATGCTTACGGAACAAAAGGTCAAACAGCTAGTAATTCAGTAGAGCTAAAATCAAACATGACTCACCTGTAATGTTGACTTCTTTGAGGTTTGTAGGGCATACAGTGCCACCATTGGCAGCGTACCTTAGGATCTTACGTTCTCGAGAAATTTCACCAAAACCATAAGGCTCGCTCCAATCTGACCATAAAGTAACCTGACAGTGTATTGGTTTTTTGGTCTTATACCAAACAGCTGTTGATGATCCAAGTAAAGTGATCAGGCAAAGTAACGAAGATAACTGAACCGAAAACATATCTTTGGTGACTGCTTGCTTTAACATAAATGTGTAAAGAAGACATGAAAGATGTTTGGAATATTCCTGACTTAAATAGTTGTGTTTCAGAAATAACTGATCGTTGATTGGTTCTGTGACAAGGAAGACTTTACAACTTACAAAAAAATGACTTGAATCATTATTCATGAAAAGAACATGATGTAATAGAAATACCTGATCGTTGATTGGTTATGTGACCAGGATGACTATCTAATATACGCCTGTCAAAAATATTACTATAATTCTTATTCATAGAAAAAACAGGATGTAATAGACACTCATAGATACTCAGGATTAACCAACCAAAGGCAATATAAAGGCTTTTGCAAACAAGGCAGATTCTAGCGAATCAGATTCACCCAAAATTTGCATTGTTTACCACTCAGATTTAAAAAAATGGAGTGGTATAATTTTCAACATGGAAGAAACTACTTTCTGAAAATCGGCGCTGAAAGTTAATGAAGTTAGTTTTGATCCAGGGGCCCGTTTCACTAAACATCGTAAGTTTACGCAAATTTTGAACGTAAGTTTTCAACTTTACGCAGAACGTAAGTGCGTTTCACTAAACATCGTAAGTTATAAACGTCGTTATTCAAATCGTAGGAATTCTTCAAATATGATTAAAAACACCTAGACATCCTGGCCATACATCGACTACCTTCGACAAAAAACTGAGCCTAAACCTGTTATAATTAAGACGATGAGCAATAACATGAAGTCGAACATTAAGAGACAAAGACAGTCATTGAAAGCGGCAGGATTTCGACTAGCAGACGACGTCACCAAACGTAACACTGGCCTGATTAGTAGGTTATTTCTCAATAAATAAATAAAAAGTGGCTGGTTTTACTATGGCTCGGCATACGGACAGACACACCAGGATGAACATGTTAAATTTGATATTTATGATGACATTTCAAGGGTTATACAGGACTCTAGATCAAAAAACAAAAAAGGGTAATTTTGTATCGTTTTTGTTAGTTTTCTGAAATGGCGGGAGTGGAATGGGGTACATGTTATATTAATCACACTATTACACACTCCTTTCAAGGAAGGGGCGTGATTTAGCGGTTGCAATCAAAAACTTATTTCAAAACAGACGGGATAGGCTGTGAATGGTAATACTACCTGTATAAACATGACTCGTTCAATTATGTGGTTATTTCATATTATATTATTTTACTCATATAATTGGGTTATACCGATTATACCGATTTCCTTTTGTAAATACATAAAATAAATAAGCGCTTGTAGCACTGATGACCAGTAATTGTATTTAGACTTATGTCAGTACTGTTACGGATTATCGTTCTATTAGGATGCATCAGTAGAATCCTTAAAATTAAGTTAAAGCACGTTGCTTTCAAAAGTAAATCATACCTCCTAAAGTTATTAGCAACTTTAAAATATTGATGTCTTCGTTCGGGGATGCAATAAACAAAATGTAAATTTAAGGCAAATCATTTGACATATCTCAGGTGAATGTGACACACTCTGGCTCCCAGTCGCGCTAGCCGGATTTATGAGAGCCGGCTGCAAAACCCATCCTAAGTTGGGCCTTCAGAGTGGCTTCCACCCTCGTTTTGGCGTGCCTATTGTTGGAGATAGATGGATTGGACGATTGATAAATGCATGCCAGGTGAAAGCGCCTCAAACTGACCTCATGTTGCACGAGGTCTTGTTTCGCCATGATGCGTCAGCCGGCTGACACGCCCAGCCGGAGTTGGGATTTCACAACAAAGTCCCGACTTTGCACCCGTCCTGTTCGAATTAGAGAGTTTAACTGGCATCGTGACATGTGTCAGGTGAGGGTGCCACACTCTCGCATCAAGTAGCACTAGCTGGATTCCATCCGGATTTATGGCAGCTGTCTGCAATGTTCCGATGAAATTGACATTCTCGCCAAATCTACAGCCTAACTCCGGCTGTATATTGTTCGGATTAGAGAGTTTAACTGGCATCGTGACATATGTCAGGTGAAAGTAACACACTCTTGCTCCAAGTCGCGCTAGCCGGTTTTTCACCTGGATTTATGGCAGCCGGATGCAAAAACCCAGCCGGAGCTGGGCCTTAAGAGTGGCTTCCATTCTCGTTTTGGCGTGCCTATTGTTCGAGATGGATGGATTGAGTGATGCATGCCAGGTGAAAGTGCCTCAAACTGATCTCGTGTTGCATGAGCACTTTCTCCTTTTCTCTTGATTGTTTTAAAAAATCATCTGCTGCAAATGCATTTAAAGTCATTTGCATTAGAGAAAGGGTTAAAGCTTCAGAGAGACAAAAACATCAATTTTAAACTGTAACTTAAAGGAATATTTTAGGGTCCTAATCTTCGAAAACATCTTAGAAACAAATGTGAAATATCTTAAGTAGGAGTTTTCATGAAAGGTTGAAAACACATAACAATAGGAGAAAATACCATAATGCATGACTCTTTACTGCACAATACTACAATCTATATATCTGCATTATTTTAAGTTTGTCAAATGACCTTTACAATCCTGTCTGTCATGCAAGAGAAATTCTAAATATCTTGACAAAAATGTAGCCGATGACTTTAAGATATGATTTCAAAAGCAGTGGCTCCTTAAGATATGTTAATACTGACGATAGCTGATTGTTTCGGTGTAATATCTCTATCTTGCAAACAATCGTTCTATTTTGCCATGTTTTATCCCTTTTCCATATACAACAATTCTGAAGCAGACGACTTTGAAACCATACATCTATGTAAAACTATGAGAAATCATTTTAAATGAATGTGCATTTTTTAATAAAGTTGAAATCATTGTGAAAAAAGAAGAAATTGCTCATAATGAGCAATGTTTCTTCATTTCCCAGATTGTTTTCTGAAGTTGTTTTCTGCAGATGCGTTTATACGTGGCAATGCGTAAACCATTTCCCACCTGTTGGTACATTTTGACAAATCTGCAGCAGATGACTTGGAAATCATTGCCACAATGAACTATCTATTTAATAATAAACAGTGAAATGGATCGCTAGATAATTTCATTGTTTTAAACATTGAGTTGCTCAATAATCCTATTAAAAGTACGTAATAAACACATCGCTTTACCCTTTCCCAAAAACAGGGGCTTTCGGACGCTTCTGCAAAAGAGGAGTTTCGTAAATAGTGTAGTAAAATAGCGTAGCAAAAGCAGAAATTTCTCCATTTACCGCAATGATTTCAACTCTATTTGACAATAACACTTATATTAACAGACGTTTTGCGCAGATATTTTCAAAGTCGTCTGTTGCAGATTTGTTGTATGTGGGAAAGGGTAAATGCTTTATGATTAAAGTTTCTGTCTAATTCAAATTTCAATTTGCAAGAGATGTCAATTATTCTGATATTTCTATTATTTTGAAATTGTACTTTCTTGTTAAACAAACTTGGTAAATTCTGTTGCAAAATGCAGGAGGTTTACAAC
>JASEVX010000002.1:41564117-41845471 GCA_031761405.1 Serripes groenlandicus | reverse complement strand
TAAAGAAACTTAAACAAAGGGCCAATATAGCTCTAAATCGATCACCTGGGTAATGATATAGTATCAATATTGAATGGCAAATGTGTAATTGCTTATATTGGGGAAAATTGATCACTATAAACGAAACAACTTTTTAACAAAAATTGCTTATATGAGGAAGGGGGGGGGGGGGGGGGGGGACATTTTGTAAAAAGGCGTCAAATGTATGAAAAACTTGAAAGAGTACCACCAAATAAATATTACTGTGAAGTTTGGTTGATATCAATTCAGTGGTTTAGGAGGACATGTTGTTATAAGCTAAACTTTCAATTATCCCTTTTCTGATGATGCGTGGTGGCTACGTTTTTCAACCAATCAATAAAGCTTCAGCAAAGGATATAGAAGGTCACTAAAAGAACATATATGCTACATTATCTTGAAATCAAACAGTATCATATGATTGAAACTACATGTATCATGTGTTGTCATATTGACCTTTTCTGATTCCCCCTGACCACCATGTTTATCAACAAACTGTGTGGAGCGTCACCTCAAAACATTTCTACCAAATCATCTTGGAATCAAACAAGCAGATTCAGAGGAAAATAATTTGCCCCCTTTCTGATGGCGCAGCAACCAGAGTTTTACAGAAAATTTAAATCTTTGACTTAATTCGAAAGAGGACAACGAAAGGAACATTGCTTGGAAGATTTGCAAATTATATTGAAATCAAACAAGCACTTTCATAAGAATGTAATTTTAAGTTTTGTAAAGCACCCTTTTTTAATTCCGTCCTACGACCATGATACCATGATGTCTTACAACCGATCAATATGGCCTGCAGACCCTCTGTAGACGGTCACCGACCCTCTGTAGACGGTCACCGACCCTCTGTAGACGGTCACCGACCCTCTGTAGACGGTCACCGACCCTCTGTAGACGGTCACCGACAAATTATATTTAAGTTTGGGTATTTTCATTCCTTTTTGATTTTGCAGTAATCAAAGTTCTACATATAATTCAAATCATTGAACATTTTTGAAAAAGGAACATTCCTGTGAAGTTTGGTTAAATTTGATCCAGTTGAACAGGAGGTGATATCGTCTTAACCTAAAAGCTCATTTCCCCCCTTATCTGATGCCGCCAGGAAATTATGGGTTTCAATTGATCAATACGGCTTGAAAAGGTTATGTATCACTGAAGGAGGATTTCTAATAAACTATCTTGAAATCAGACTAACACTTTTATAATAATGGAATATTTGATTGTTGTCATTCTACCCCTTTTCTGATGCCATCTGACCACCATGTTTTCAACCAATCAATAGTTGCTTGAACAAACTTTGTAGAGGGTCACCAATAAATAAATTTATTCCAAATCATCTTGGAACCCAACAAGCAAATTCAGAGAAGAGGAGTTTTAATTGTGTTTTTTTAATAAGAATGTCACATTGTAACATGTATTGCCCTGTTTTATCTGACCAACGTGTTTTCCAACCAATCAACATGGCTTGTAGAATTTGTAGAGCGTCACAAACGAAAAATTTCTACTAAAGTGTCTTTGAATCTAACAAACAGATTCTACATAGAATTTAAATCTAAAAAATGAATATACCTGTTAAGTAAGCTAGGTTGAAAACTGTACTGTTGTTTAGGAGAAAATGTTGTTTGAAACTTTAAGTTAACAACAGATGGATGGATATAGATTGATCAAAATAGATCACGTTGAGTCTTCAGCTAATGTGTTATAGAAATGAGAGGGCCAAGAGGACCCTAAGTTGATCACTTAAGGTATGGTATAGTAGTAAATATGTAACAGATAATGTGTGTGTGTGGGGGGGGGGGGGGGGGGGGGTAAACTGCAAGGAGTGGACACTGTAAATGAAATACCTTATCAGTAAATGACATTTGTAAATATGCACCGAATCTCAAGACAATTTGAAAGAGAACCACAA
Organism: Serripes groenlandicus; assembly: GCA_031761405.1. Classification (NCBI taxonomy): domain Eukaryota; kingdom Metazoa; phylum Mollusca; class Bivalvia; order Cardiida; family Cardiidae; genus Serripes; species Serripes groenlandicus. Next base: position 41,843,538 of record JASEVX010000002.1, on the reverse strand, counting down.
AAGGAAAATTCTGAGGAAGTTTGGTAGATATCGGTTCAGTAGTCAAGGAGGAGTTGAAGTGGCCCTAGTTATCGTTTGACCTCTTTTCTGACGCACAAGGCTGGCTATGGTTTTCAACAAAACTATAAATGCTAATTTGGCATGAACGATTTATAAAGAGGGTCATTTAAGGAAACAATTCTGCTAAATTATCATCAAATCTGACAATAACTTTCAGGAGAATGGAACTTTAAAGTTAAATCATAATTATTAACATATTTGACTTTAAACAAATGAAAAGTGTCATAAAAGGACAATACCTACATATTTATCTCTTAAACCGCCAAGCTGGTTAAGAGCTAGGAGAAGAAATCAAAAGTAAAGGTATTTCTCAGATGCCGCCACAAACTAAGTTCTACACACATGTAGTATTTAAATATTTTAATAATTTTGAAAGAGAACCACCAATACTATTTTGAGGTTTACATTGTTATTCGTCCAGTTGACTAGGAGACGAGGTCATGTGTAGCTAAAAGTTCACTTTACCTCTTTTCTAAATCCACCAGGTTGATGTCTTTCGGCAAATCAATATGGTCTGAACAAAGTATGGAAAGGTATCTCTTTGTGAACATTTTTACAAATATATCATGCAATCAGACATGCACTTTTATAAGAATGGAAATTTAAGGTTTTGTCATTTTGCCACTTTTCTGAAGGGGCCTGGCTGCCAACTCGTTCATCCAATCAATATGACTTGAACATATTTTGAAGCAGGTCACCCAAGAAACATAGGATCTACCAAATCACTTTGGAATTCGACAAGCTGATTCAGACGAGAAGAATTTTAAAGTTTTGTCATTTTCCCCGATTTTTGATTCTGCATTAACCAAAGTTCTCATGGAATTCAAATCTTTGAACAGTTTTAGATGAGGGTCAAATAGGGAACATTCCTGATTTCAGAAATTACATTTTAAATATAATTAATATAGTTGTGTTTGTATATATATGTACATACACATCATACATAGAAAATCTATTTTGTTGATTAACACCACCATGTTTGAAAGTGGTTTTGCATTTTTACCTTTTAAACATTGAAGTATCGTTGCATCTACAAGGATACTTTGCCTCACTGCTACAGGTATTTGATTTATATGTTAGATAACATAACAATGTGAAAAGCTAAGCTGAAAAGTGTGCACTTAATTTGCCTATTTTCTAATCTAATGTTTTCAATTTTTGTGTTCTATTCAGATACATTTTTTAAAAAAACTTATCTGACCAGGCTATAATAGTTTCACTTTCTGATTGCGGCAATGACAAAGTCCTGACAATTGGATCTGTTGACGATTCTGTATGCCTATTGTTAAAACTTTCTGCAATATATTGATATCACACACTGACGAAATTTGTAAGCTAATAGGAGAAACACTGACCTGCTCTTTCAGAATGCGATGCGCTTTTATAATGAAGAAATATGATCAATAAAAGACACGAAATCGAGTTGATAAGCAGAAGGCAGGAAGGCACCTGGTCGGTGTTCTGTTTATATAAATAGAACATCGGGGAGGTGCCATAATTAAGGATAAATAAAATCAAAAGCTTTTCAGCCCTAATACTAGAACTAACATTTTAATTTCAAGAGATTTTCCATATGTTTGCATCAATAGATGTTTTAAAAGTTGTCTGCTTCAGCCTTGCATTTTTGACGGATTCTTAATGAATTTGGCGCACAAATCTCTACGGAAAGGATAAGTGTGACGCAGGCATTAATCATTACAACTTTCAAGACCTATAAGATTGTTTTTGTTCGGTCAATATTTGTCGAAAAACTGCAAACGGAAATTCAAAAATGTCCTATTAATAGCTCGCCAGACTCGTAATCGATTGTTTTTTATCTCAAAATTATAAATGTTTAATTTTGTAATTGTTGCAATAAATGAAAGCGTATAGATGATAAGGTTTTCAAACGTTCTTGATCGTAACGTGTAAAGCGCTGACGTATTCTTGTTTAGATTGACAATTATATTTATTCTCTGAATCTGGCGGTATGCATTGCAAACCTATCTGTCAAATTGTTAAACCTTGTCAGGTATGTCCCATCTAGCTTTAATCAACTGGCTTAGTTTATCCTATTACCGATTGTTATGAGATAAAAAGACACTTGAAACCAGGTTTCACACGTTCGAGTTTTAAATTTCTTCACCATTGGCGCCATTGGCGCCATTGGCGACCGTCAGTGGGAAACCTGGAAAATAAAAGCTGCCGGTTTTCAAACGAGTAGAGTAAACTTGTGACCAGCATTCAGAGTCTCACAGAACTTATTTCATCGTTCACTTAACCCGAAATATATTTCTTAATTTCAAATTGGTGTGAAAAGTTGACTAAGTGACTTGTAAAATTAATTAAATCAATTGTTATGTATATTTCTTATTACTAAAACATTAATTCTAACCTTTTTTTACCTGCCATTCTGATGCATGTTTAAGATATAAATGTTGAAAACGTTATGAAAAATTAAGAAATTGCCAATTGTTAGCAATATCTCATTTTGCTACTAAGCTTTCAACACACTTCAATAATGGTAATACTTTTATTTATAGAGATTTAACATAGTTTTGCCAAGATGTTTTCGAAGCTGTCTTCTGCAAATGTGTTGTATATGGGAACGGGTTATTTAGCAGCCTTTGGTGTATTGATTGTTGATAACAACAATGTCTGCTTGAGATATTTTGTCGAGCCCGCTCGCAGTTGACTCAACATAGCTGTCACAATGACAGCTATGAGTCTATGAGTCCATGAGTCTGTCTGTCCGAACCTTGTCATGTCCGCATCTTAACCATGCATCATATGATTATAAAGAAAGTTGGCACAAACGTGCACCATGGTGAGGCGGCGTATCGCGCATAAAATACAGGCCTGCACCTCAAATATCAAGGTCACACGTATAGGTCAAAGGTCAAAATGATTCTTGTTTAATAGGACTGATTTCTCCGATCTGCATAGGATTTGAAAGGTACTACGAACACATGATAACCATGATGAGGTGGCGTGTCTTGCACAGGATCCACGCCTGTAACTGAAATGTTAAAGTCTCACTTAAAGGTCTAAGGTGAAAATGAGTACCGTTTGATAAGACTGTACCTTGTCCAGCCCACATCTAAGCCATGTATCATAGATGTCCCAAGTTACAGGGCAAACATGTTCACTAAGATGAGGTAAAGTGTCGTGCTCAAGACCAGACCTGTACCTCAAAGGTCAAGGTGGCACTTAAATGTCAATGGTCAAAATGAGAAACCATGTATCATAGGATTCCCAAGTTACTTGGCACACATGTTCACTATGATGAGCTGATGATGGCAGAAGTGAAAACATTTGCAAAAAAGGAGACTGTTCTCTTTTTACCCTTTCCCACTGGTAGACGTTTTTTGAAGCATAACTAACTAGGCCCCTAATCAGGTAAACTCTGTGTAAGTCTGTGTTGCAATTGCATTGAGGGGCACTATGTCTGTGACAAAACATTTTGAATTGGTTCTACATGTTGCCTATGGGCATCTAGTTTGGGGCAAATATGTTATATTTAAATCAAAGCACTGAAAGTGCTCACAGCAAGGGGCTAACTGCGGATAACATTTGGACATGGATTTACCGATCCCAAAAGTCTAACTTGAACACTTTACACTAGCACTCTGTTAGTTAGCACTTTATATCCATATATTAAACGATAAAGGAGTAAAGCAAAATACTGTACACACAGTATCGATATACTAAAAGTTGGCATACACATGCGCATCTGCTATCTGGATAGTTTCTGCTTAGCACACCTCCTGGTTTACAATGGATTTTTAGCCGTGTTTTTTTTTTATTGCAATTAACACATATATATTTCATATCAAAATCACAATAACCTAACAATGATAATTATAATTGAGAGTCCAATTTTACTTTCAAATCAGAAATAAAATCCTGTGTTATCTACATTTTCTTCAGCGTGCAATGACTGAAATATTGTTAAAAGCGACGTAAAACATCATACACACGATTTAATCATTTCTTAGTGTTTCACAAGGCATTGGTGAAATAATTTTAAATGCATTGCTTTTGAATTCATTTTAAATCCCAACATTTTGAAAGAGTTTATTGCAGCGGTGTTAAATGACAATTGCAAAATTGATATCGGCAATTTATAAGACAAAAACTATTATATTTTTCTTATAAAAATGTTTTTATCTGCCCAAGCGGGAATCGAACTCTAGTCTCCCGCTTCACGGCCGAACATGCTAACCGCTACGTTACGCGACCACTTCTATTCGGGGGTTTTCATTTATAAAATAATTATATTATTATAAATCATTTGTTTTATAACTGGGACTTGACTATCTTATTCCGTCTGCTGGGGTTGTTCAGGTTAATTTTGGTTGAGAATTTGATGTATTTACGCTGGAATCTAAAATGAAATACTCTAATACTTAGATTCCTGATTAACGTTTCCGCTGAAAATACATTTTATTCGAAAGGATTTTTGGAAATTCCGACGCCTAGGCTCACTTGCACATTTACCGTATATGTTATATTTTTTCAACTATTTATTGTATTATCATTTAAATAATTTAAATGTTTGAGTATATATGTTATCATTGGGAATCGATTATCTGAATTTGTTTTTGAGTCGGAATCGAAAAGTTGTCTTTACTCCATTTGATTTACAATATTTAGGAATTACCAATGAACTTTACGCGCGATCAAGTATGTTGAAAGCGTAGAAATACATTTTAATTATTAATCATGTAATTCATATATTTTAACATAAAATTTCTTTCGAGTTATTTCTTTTGTGTTAGTGATGTCGAATCGAATCAATTTTCGGCTTCATATGTCAACAAGTTACAAGTTATTTTTATGTTTAGACAGGAACTATTGGCGGTACGAGATGACCAACATGGGTATTAGCTGGCAACAGTCATTTCATTTTTAACAAAATATTCCACAAATCATACACTTTCATTGACATGAGGTACGATCTGCAACCACCAATACATCTATAAGAAGTCGAGATGGTGTTCAGAAACGGAGAAAAATGTAGAAAGACAGATGTGAAGTAATTCAATGCCGATATCGTAAAACGCCTGTCTAGATTCCAGTCTCAAAATGATGCGTCGTTTCGAAAATCAGCTACTATAGCTTGCTAAAAACTGCAATAATGAATTCATAAATGGTGTCAAAAGTGGTATTTATCAGAAAAAGGGCCGAAAGGTTGATGTTTTCATACAATTTAATTTTAATTTTATTCTAGAGCAAAATCTACTTCTGATAGTAACCATGTAATGAGACTATAATTGAACGTAATTTCCTAAAATGAATTTATGTTACATTGTAGATTTGAAAGTGAGAAACATTTCTATAAATTGAAGTATACGAATCACTTATTACTACGAATATATCGAGTTCTTGAAAAAGCGTCTTAAAGTTATTGCCAATTGTTGCATTGATGTAAATATGAAAATATTTGAACATTGATAAGAATTTAGGGGTTTATTGACACACTTTGCTTGTAAGAATCAACAACTTCCATTTTATTTAAGTTTTTTGAACGCATTAACTACTATGCTATCACTTAGGTGATAGAAGGTGATAGAATTAGGATGATCCTAGTCCTGTTGATTTTAAATATCTGCACGTGCATACATGTACTTGATACATGTACTTTTATTCTGACACATTTTGTATTTAAATGATTAAACCATGATGAAAATTCAGTACACGTCTATCTATTGATATTTAACATTGTGTGCAATTGTCGGTTTACAATTTGAGTTCACCCGATAATTGCAATGTATATGTCACATGGTTAAACCGGTACCATGTAATAAGCGTGTGATAATAATTTGATGTATGTCTCTGGTTTAACCAGTACTTGGGGATACTCGTTTTAATAAAAGTCTCTATCCTAAATATGAAGTTTGTTGTATCATTCGTGGAGTATGTGAGGTGTATGATGTAAATGAGAGGGTGAGAGTAATTGCTTTACTCAGTTATCTGTGAGTAAAACTACATATCTGGTTAAACATACTCTCATCGGAAAGATCAATTAACACAAAATTCAAAACAAAACTGAAAACTACAGTATTCAACATGCACCATGCTATGCAATTCAATAACAGCTTTTTCATAACAAAACAAACTGATCGGCTATTTATAAATCCATAAACAGTTTATGCGACAACTGAATAAAACAATTCAAATACCAAGTAAGACATACAATATTCACATAAGAGAAACATGTTTCAGTAGGAATTGATTGAAAATGCATAATGTCATTTTTGTAATATAAATTAATCGTATATAAATGTCTTTGTACTATGTCCATTATTTGTATATAGTTGGCCACAATTACATAAACTATAAGCATTGTGTTGAAAAGACAAAACATTAAGTTTCATTCAGACAGTTATTGAATGCTATAAACTACGCCAGCCTAAAAAACATCAACTTAACGTCATACTGTCCATATATATATGTTGTATATATAAAAAGAATATGTCCGTAGTGAAAACAGAACAACATTGTATAATATATTTTAGTTCAAGAATTCTAGTAGTACATTTGATCATCCATAGACGTTCATGAACTGTTATATTGAATTGATTCGTATTTATTGTCAATGACGGCACTAGCAAATACATGTTTTATATCAAACGACTTTGTAGATGACCATTTGAGGCCGACGCAAAGAATTGTCCAAGATGACCTGTGTGAGGCTGTCATCAGATCTCTATCTCTATACGACCGGACTGAACCAGTCCGAGATGACCAGTGTCAGGCCGTCATCAGATATCTATACGACCGGACAAAAATAGTCCTGGTGTTAATGAGATTGGCACTGCTATTCCATATTTTAGAAAATGAGCCAAGCTTGACGAATTCGGGTGTTATTGACTTTCCGTAATGACACATTATAAAGAAACCTTTACTGACTAGTATTGCTAAACTAATAAAACGTTGACACAAGTTGAACTTACGATTTAGAAACTGTTTTCGAAGACGGACAGTGTAAGAGCTGGTAAGAGTTTTCCATTGTCTTGAGACATATCCTTTAACTCATGGAAACTCGCATTTATAGTTCGAGGACCTTTTGAAGCTGTTGTGCCAATCATGTGAACTACATTGTTTAAATTATGTCGACTAAGTTCGTGGCTTCTTTTCTTTTTTAATGAAGGAAAGTCCTTGACTTTTTCTTATAAGTGTTTATTTGTATTTTATACTAATTTGGATTTGCCGTGAACAGTTGACTTATTTCGCAGATGTTTTGTTTTGAGGTATATTCAATTTTCTTTTAAACAATCTTTATCTTCATCTTTCTTTAATATTACCATATTGTCATTTTATTAGCCAACTCAAATTTCAGTATCTCATCATGTACATATTTCATGCTTGCACCGTATCGTAAGTCTCTGATTTGCAGGGTTGAAAATAATCTCTATATTTTCCATTTCACTCTTTGTCTGTCTGGTTTTATTCTAGTATTAAATGTTCACAAATGTTTAATGTAAAACCCAACCTAAACATATATACATAATTTCTCATGACCAAATTCCCTTTTCTTGCGTACAGTCTTGGACGTGGAGGTAATGTGTTTAATTACCACTTCGTTAACCCCCTTATATATGATATTCCCCTGTATATGCTTTGTTCCATTACGATTGTCAATACTGTAATACTATTGGTATCAATAATATATGTACTGGGAGTAGTAACAGCACCGTGGAACGGCTTATATGCATTTTGAGTTATCCATCCTTATTGCGCATTTTAACGGCATCTGAAGACAACAGAAGACTTTTGAAAAACATTTCATACGAACGCACCACGTGTTTATTCCAAACATGTCATGAGAACGAATCACGTGTTCATTCCAAACATGTCATGATAATGAATCACGTGTTTATTTCAAACATCTCGTGAGAACAAATCACGTGTTTATTCCAAACATGTCATGAGAACGAATCACGTGTGTATTGCAAACAAATCATCAAAGACCCTCAATCACCTGTTGTGGCTCATAAAAAAAACCCAACAACAACAATGTAGTCAATTACTTCGGCATATACTTTATTATAGAATATACAAACTATAAGATTTAGCTATACTGGATGACAGCCAGTCGAGTCTATGTCATAGGGCCTTTCTTTGTCCGTTTCTTTTTCATACATACGCATTTTGACTTCTTTGCAACAGACTACTTTTAGAAACATTGGGACAAAAGGAAACAATTCTCACAATGAGCAATTTCTGCTTTTGTCACAATTGCTTAAACTTTATTCAATTATATACTTTCAATTTGACAGATTTTAACATTTATTTTGGTCAATATGTTTTCAAAGTCGTCTGCTGTAGATTTGTGATTCAAACGGCTTGTCCTATGTCACCACGAGGTCATATCATACTTAACATCTGTAGGTAGTATCCTCTCAGTGTCCCCTTTAACCCTTCAACACTTTTGGATCCATGCATATTCCGACTAGCCATGTTGGTAAAAAAATCATGAACGCCACGGATGGGGCTGTTTTGATTTTTATGATTTTATTTAACTATTCTATTCTTGGATCATTTTGACGGAATTAGCAAATTATTTTGAAAAATTGTTTCTTGTGTGACGCTCTACAAGAAATGTTTTTAGGGTGCATGGTAAAGAACAATCTGACTTATACACGGCCGTATTATAAACGCGTACAATTAGTCTGGTTCCCGACTGCCTTCACATTAATAAGGGGAAGGAACTCGAGAGTAGTCTTCAATACGGATTTTTTTTCTGTCGTGTCTGAACTACGCATGGTAATCTGCATTTAATTCGGCCGGAAAATATACAGGTATATAATACAATGAATTAATGATAACAATGATCACATATGATGTATTCATGACAAGCATGATCACATATGATGAATTTATGATTCAAATGATAACACATGACAATTTGATAGCGATCGTTGGGTAAATATAGTCTGAACACCTTCTCAAATACAAAACAACACCTTCTTTGCAACGGCCCAGACGAGCGCTTTATTGTTAGACAGAGCGACCAATATGCGCAAACAGCGCGTGTATATATACATAAATTTACATGTATTACGGTTAACCCAATCCACCAACTTAGGTTATGACATTATATCTTGTACTTAAGTAATTTTCATTTAGCAAGCTTCACATACATGTATCTCCCATCAGAAGGGTCCTGGCCGCCCACGTAAAACCCCTTTTTTTAAAGAGGAACCGTGCATCCGTGGCATGCGCGAAACAACCAGTGTTTCTCAGAATACCCCTAGGGAAATATGGCTGTCGGAACTCAACCTAGTTTAATGTGTGAAGCAATATAACTTTCAAATAATCGAATAGCATTCTGTGTAAGCAGTCTAACGAGCGAAGTCTAGCGTGGAACTGACAAACACGCCCTATAACTACCTTATATATACTCATACCCGAGCGCACATCCCGTGCAGCACATCCCGTGCAACTACAATACACAATAACCCTTTGTGTGTTTACCGTGTTAAGACAAGCATTCTCTGCTTTACTACGTACCACAGAGAATTTGTAAGTCTGAACACCTTCTCAAATACAAAACAACACCTTCTTTGCAACGGCCCAGACGAGCGCTTGAACGCTACAAATTATAGTGCACTGAATGCTATTCGAATTATAAAATCAAAGAACAATATTACAATTTTAACTGTTTTGTGACAAATAATTTCTTTTCTACAGAATCTTCAATATACCCATCCTTCGCCATGTCCGTTTTCCAACGCCCGTGACGCTTTAAACAACGATCAGAAACGCCACTGGCGTTAGCTGCAGCAGTAGCGCCACTGGCTCTCAGGGAATGAGTTCCTAGATGCAAATCTGGAGCAACTAATTTCAACCGAGAGACAATACATACTCTAGAACGAGAATAACTCAGCTTTTTGTTCCGTTTTAAAAGAAAGCACTTTGACCCGGATCTACAAGCCGCCCGAAAAAGATATAATTCGGAATCAACAGGCATTCCTGAGCACTGTAAATACCTTTTCAACATTGCAATCGGACAAGCGCTAGTTTCACCTTTTGCGATAAATACTTCTCTACCAAACCTATATACATCTGTTTTACTTTTCTTAACATACAAAACCAAATGATCCGTACTAAATCGTAGATCGCAACATCTTAAAACTACGATTTCGTTAAACCGTAAAAACCCAGCAAATCCTAATACAATCATAGATAAGTCCCGCAAAACGATGATGTCTCGTGACTCTAAATACATACTGCAAAGTTCAATCAAGTTCTGTGTGCTTATAACGTCCTTCTTTACTATGGGTTTGGAATTCAAACGTTTGGCACTTTCAACTAACATTAACACAGTTGAGTTTATCGTTGGATCGGGGTAATCGTTCATTCGATGAAGCCACTTGATAGCGTAAAGAGATGATGAAATCACTTTATCCGATTTTCCTGCATCGATCATTTGTGATAAATACATTGCGACGTGAATGGAGCACGCTGGCCTCGAAGAAATACCTTTTTTCTCACAGAAATCGTCAAACGCTCTGATTTGATAGCAGTATTTGGTCACAGTAGTATCAGCCCTTGCCGACACCATTTGTATAGCCATTGTGTCTATAATCCGATCTTGATCGACAATATGTACATCAGCCTCATCAAATTTACGTTTCAAAGACGCTCTTATGCCAATACCTGTGAAAAAGAATTATTTATCAAACACCAGAAAACGTAAATAACATCTTTTCCCTTATTGGTTTTCTTCAAAAACGCAATGTAATGCAACCATGCTGAATGATAAAACATTCTCACCGAACATTCCATTGTTTCCTTTGCCTTTGCACACAGCGCCTGATTTTGGCAATTCAAGTGCACCTTTTACAAAATATTTATATTCGTTTTGCAAATCAGTAATAAACGGCCAAAATGGTGCAGACTGCCATTTTGGAATTATCAAAGTACCTCGAGCATTTTCCGATGCTAATTTCCTCAGACAGCTCATTATATGCTTTGGAGGCGGAACTAACCAATTCAGTTCACCGCGCCAAGTCTGATCAAATGCGTCTATAGCTTCCGTGCCAGGTACCCACCACCTAGAGTTAAACCTCCTACATTTATTATTATAATGTGTTGAAAACCTATCTACATCATGAGGACCCCACATTTTATCCAATTTTCTATAAATATCTTCAGAAATGGACCAATCATCACTATCCTGACACCTACTCAAATGATCTGCAAGAAGGTTATCACCCCTTGGGATCCAGACAGAGTTAAATGTGATCCTGTTCTGCTCACAAACTGAATTTATCGCTAATGATAAGTTATGGAGCTCATTAACTCTGCTACCAGCGTGTAAAATACGCTCAACATTTTGATTATCTGAAAATATCTTAATATGACGATTTTTCAATATCTTCAAATTACTCATAACAACCCGATGTACAGCTTCTAGCTCCCTCCATGTGGAACTTTTGAGCGACTCATCACTCGTCCATGATCCGAATATTTCGGAATTGGAAAGATGGCTTCCAATATTTAGATCGCTTACCGAACAAACATCCCTATCCTTAATTAACAAACCATTTCTATCATGCATGGGATGAATTTTACATATCTCATGCCAACCACAGTAATTAAGATATCTCTCTTCCGGGAGATAATTTTCACATCCCGGATCTACAAGACAACTCTCTCCCCGGAGTTTTGATCCCCCAATGAATCGACCATCAATATTGATCACATTTTCCGATAAACAATAACAACTCTCTTCCGGGAGTTTTACGAATCCGCCAACACGCGAAATACTAGTATCTATCGATCTATCAAAACCGACTTGCGCACTCGCTTCCGGGAGTCGCCCATCATTAAATATATAACGATCAAAGGAATTACCTCTGTCCACCACTAACTCGCAATTACCGGGAATTTGAGACGCGCGGCTCCCTTGCTCCTTAACAACGGTATTTTCTACCGGTGCGGATTCCGATCCGTCTCCTGACAAACATGCGTTACACATTTCAACAAATCCACCATAACCATGGGAACTTGCGTCAGCAAAAACGTTTGCTTTTACGACCGGATGTTGCCAATACAAACCTCCCAAATCATTGAGACGTCTGGCGTTTATACGCCAATAATTCAATTCTCCTATAGCCTCCTTATTCACCTGAACAGGTGACTTCCAACTACAGCGATACATAATACAAATATACAAGTTTCTAGTATGCAAACTAACGCGTTTACCAAGTACACTCTGCAGTGATATAATTTGACCGATAACCGAAGCTAGTGCCTTTACATGCACGGTTTTGAATTTATCATTCCTCACATCATACAAAACGGAGTCAATTTGAGTCTCCAACCGCTTAATTCTTTCTTCCGTTAACCTCAAAATATTGTCTTCAAAATTAAAAACATGACCCAACCAAATAGCTATCCTTCTCGGCAACCAATCGCATTTATCTTCTGCCAAAAGAAAACCGAATTCAACTAATGAACTCCTGGCCAACTTGCTATGTCTTAAAGCAAGATCGAAATCCGTGTGACCACCTATACCGTCATCGAGAAACATAACAATATCAATGCACAACGATCTCCAATATTTCAGTAGCTGTCTGAGTACTTTGGTGAATATGTGTCCGGCTGTAGACAAACCGAAAGGAAGGCAATTAAAAACATAATAACGGTCAATTCCTTCGTCGGACCATGAAAACCCCAAATACGTTCTGTGGCATGAACAAATATCAATGTGATGATAAGCGCTTTTCAAATCGAATGTAAATACATAACTGAAAGGCTGAAAAATCGATTTTGCAACTTTAACGTCCTCAAATTTGACCTTAAACAAGTGTAAGCATGGATTAATATGTCTACAGTCAAGAACTAATCTAGGCTTGCCAGACCTACCGTATGCAACCGTTAATGGGTTGACTATCAATGGTTGTTCTTGAACAACTGAAATAATACCCTTTTCTACTAAACGGCCAATTTCGGACTTTACATAAATCGGATTATCCCTGGCGGATCTATTATTATTTAACTGAACTGTCACCGGAGTCTCGGCCAACGGTAACTTATAACCGTTATAAATGACATCCAAAATGTAAGCATTATTGGTATAAGCTTCCCATTTGCTATAGCTCTGTTTGAGTTTACCAACAGGTGACAAAACGCTTAATCCGGTTAGCTCTAAATGTTTACCCGAGTCGATAGTACCTCCCTTTTTCAAACCATTATAATTTGAACTAGCATTATCATCTAAACCAGTACATGATCCTTTGTCCTCAATGTTGAAAGACTGATTTATTAAGTCAACACTTGCCCCCTTTTTAACAATGTTTAAAATCGGACTCTCTATAGTCTCATTTTCACTTATGCTCGAATATTCAATTGTTTCCTTTTCCTCATTGTATTTTCCCGGATTTTGGCCACCTGATTTAAACTTGATATTCGAACCGGCTCCATGCCCCATTTCTATGCAATTAATGTTAACAATTTTTGTTATACCCTTTTCCGCAAAACATAATTGCTTTCTATTGGTATTCGTTTTACCTAAAGCCTTCGAAAGGCGGCCAACAATAAAACTACTTATCTTGTTATTGTAATTCTGGAGTGAGCATTCATTCTTCCAGTGCCCCGCCTTTCCGCAGATAAAACATAAACCTGGTTTCTTCACCGAACCCCCATGAGAATACGTCTGTCCCGTTCCTTGAGAGGGTAATGAGTCCCCCCTAGGCTGTCCCCGTCCGTAAGGAGTTGACCTTGACCTGCCTCTCTTTGTCTTTTCCCCTTTAGCCTTTCTCGAAGCCCGATATTCTGCCTTATGAATACGCTTCTCATCCTCGCTGTCACTTGCTATAGGGTTGCTCTCATATTCTGCAACCATTCGCCATCCCAATTCGGAGGTATCAGCAAGCTGAATTAATTTCTGACGCCGCTTTAGTATATCTTTTGCTGCAATGAAAAAGAAAAATGCAACGAGAATAGCCCGTGCTTCCTTTGCTACTTTAATAAACAAGAATTTAAGAATACCATTAAACTCGAAAACCTTTACATTTAAAACTTGCTATCATTTGTTTACCTTCAATAATATCATTTTTAGCCTCCGTAATCCTCTGGGAATCCATATTTAACTCGGCATGTTCCAACCTGGCAATAACCTTGGAATTCTGTTTAAATTGCTCCTCGTTACTTTTACGCTTGAATTTCGGAGCGTCTAGAGAAGAAATACTACTAGAAGAGGCAGAAGAGCTTGGATAACTTATCTTGTCTATAAGTCCACCTATTTCCCGCAACAAGTTGCCATGTGACTCCTGAATAACGTCTTTTACTCGGTTGTTCACCAAGGCGTTGATATCTTCTTCATCCATGTTGTCTCTGTGTAAGCAGTCTAACGAGCGAAGTCTAGCGTGGAACTGACAAACACGCCCTATAACTACCTTATATATACTCATACCCGAGCGCACATCCCGTGCAGCACATCCCGTGCAACTACAATACACAATAACCCTTTGTGTGTTTACCGTGTTAAGACAAGCATTCTCTGCTTTACTACGTACCACAGAGAATTTGTAAACACTAATATACCAACCATGACACCATATAACAACCGCAAAATCGTACATACTTCTGTGTGTCAGTTATACGGCAATCATATGCTAACTTCAAGACGATCACATGTCCATTTTTAAAACATGATAACAACATGAAAATCAAACGAAAACTTTCCCCAATACAAACGCACATGCATCAGACGACTATTTAAAACATTGTGACAAAAGAAGATTTTGTTCATATTGATCAATTTTACCTTTTGTCACAATGCTTGCAATTTTGTTCAATGGTTTACATTAATTTATAGAGGTTTTCCATATTTTTGCCTCGTTGGTTTCAAAGTTGTCTGATGCAGAAGTGTTGTATGTGGGAAAGCGTTGAGAGAAAACAAACATGAATGACTTTGATAAACTGATGAGGACAATGATGTATTGCATGTAACCCTTTCCCACATAAATATATTTTCTGAAGCCTCTGCAGCAGATGACCTTTGAAAACAATGTGACAAACTAAGTACTTTCTCATAACGAGCAATTGTTCCATTTGCAACAATGTTTTAAATTTCATTCAATAATTATAATTTTATCAGTAGATACTTGTTTTTATGTCTTTGTCTATACAGTCGTCTGCTGCAGATGTATTGAAAGAGGGAGAGTAATATGGTAAAATATAACATATGGTAACACATCACATTTGGTAACAAATCAAATAGGGTAGCATATCAAATATGGTATCATATAAAATATGGTATCATATAAAATATGGTATCATATAAAATATGATAATATATCAAACATGGTATCATATCAAATATGCTAACTTATGACATTTGGTAACATATCAAACATGGTAATATTACAAATATTGTAATATATCATATACAATATGGTATCATATAAAATATGATAACGGTTTAAACATGGTTTCATATCTAAAATGGTATCATATCAAATATGGTAACATATCAAACATGCACCATATCACATATGGTAACATACCAAATATGATAACATATCAAACATTGCAACATGTTAAATATGGTAGTTATGACATTTGGTAACATATCTAGTTTGGTATCATATCAAATTTAGTATCCGATCACAAATCAAAAGTGATAACATATAACATATGGTAACATATCAAACATGGTATCATATCAAATATGGTAACATAGCAAACATGGTATCATATCAAATATGATATAATTTCACATATCAAAAATAATAACATATGAAATATGGTATCATAATAAACATGTTATCATACCAATTATGGTAACATACCAAATATGGTAACATACCAAATATGGTAACATACCAAATATGGTAACATACCAAATATGATAACATATCAAACATTGTATCACATTAAATATGGTAATTATGACATTTAGTAACATATCTAATATGGTATCATATCAAATATGGTAACATATAGCAACATATTTACATATCAAAACAACATATTCAATTCCTGCTCGAGTGTCGATATTGGCAACTGTTGTCAGACAAACAGACAGACATACATTTCCTATTCTACGGCCCGGGACATCACTGAGGTAACATTGAGGTAATATTTGGTTTTTTATTATTCGATATACTTTGCAGTATCAATTTATGACAAAGCTCCTTATACAGCATTTCAAAAAAATACAAGAGAGGAAAACAAATTTCCTTTCGCAGAGCGCAGTTTTGTGTATTTATTAAATTATCTTTTACAATTGTACCCGAATTTCATGTTAAATGAGTTTTAATTGAATTCAAGCCTCCATTTATATTGTTTGCATTATCGATGAATATAGATTACTAACCGTTTTTTAGCTGTAAAATAAGTAATATATAATTGTCGTATGATAGTAGCACATTAACATTATATGACATTTCTTAAAAATGGAAAAATCATCCGATTTAAGAGTTTTTACTCGGACCTCACGTCACCTCAGTGATGTCCCCGTGCCTTAGTTTTACATTAAAAGCTATATCCCGCTAATAATTCCATTAACTCTAAAAACATTTGGTACATAACTTGTTTTGACTGTAACATATTTGAAAAGAACAGTTCCACGCGAATATCTTAAGGTAAATTACAGCCATTGCGATCAGAAAAAATGACCTTTGAGAAGAAAATGTACGTACCTTGTCAATATATAGTCAATTGCTATTTTTAGATTTAAACGAGACTGGCATCTGTGATCTTTGCATAGAAACTTCAAAATCGTCTGCAGATTTGTTGATTTAGTTAAAGGGTTTCAACCATAACAGCTGTTACCATATATGAGTCGAACGTCGAAGAACGGAACTTGAACTTCAACAGGGGTCCGGCAATGAGAAAGCTTTACAAATTATTAAAACTTCAATCAAATTAACCTTTTCTCACATGCAGACACCTGCTGCAGAAGGAAAACTTGTTGATAATGAGCAATTTCTCTTTTTTGCCAATATGTTTCAAACTCTATTTAATTTTTAAACTCTCATTCTTTTTGCAAATACATTTTTAAAGTTGTCGAATGCAGTTGTTATATGTGGGAAAGGGGTAAAATAAATTTCATATCGTTACGTTTGCCACATTTTGGTCACGAAATTTCATACATGCCTGTCCGACTGAATAGCGAACAGCGAACGTTTGGATTAAACTGTTCTGGATCTGAACTGGAAACAAACACCCGAAGTTCGGTTTTTGTATGACGTGGCCGATTTGAAATTTAAATCAACGTCCTACTTTTTAATCCTCTTGGTCGTTTATTGTATTGCGAATCCATTCTCTTAATTCCTTCAGCTTCGTGTAGAACCCATATTTACCACCAATAATATCAAACGATACAATCCCTGAAAGTAGAACATGATAATCGGAACTCTCAGCCTATACTTGTTAACCTTATTTGAGCCCGTCCATTGGAAAAGGTAAAAGTTGGTATTTCTTAACAGTGTAGGATCAGATCTGTCTGTATATCTGCTCCGTCTCACAATAATGAACATACGTTAGCTTAAACTTATTTGTTTTACATCGATTTTGAAACAAGCTTTAAGCTTATAATAATCACGCTTGATGTCTGCTTCCTGGAGACTTAAACAGTACCCGCGCCGTTTGTATGGAATAATCCCAAAGGCAGAACCCGCTCATATCATATGTTGAACACGCTTGTGGACATAACATTTGAAAAGAGTAGATCTTATCCCGACTGTGCGGAGGCAAATTCGGATGAAAATCTACACTGATCACAAATGAGCCAATTTGTATAAACAAAGGGAAATCGTTAGTGTATAAAGAGAGACATCCCACGAACAGTGATCCGCAAATAACGCTACTAATGTTCTACCTACCTTACAAACGTGGGGGTACAATTATAGTTACCAACTGTGTTTTAAAGTCAATGCTGTAATTACAGTTACCAAGTGCCTTTCTAAGAGTTGGGGTAAAGTAACAGTTTCTTAGAAATACCCAGTCTTATAAAGCTCGTGATTTAGTTACACTTTCTTAGTCACAATATGTCTCATAAAGCTTGGGGGAAAGTACAGTTACATGTACTAAGCACAGGAGCTTGACTCATGAAAAAAAAAATCTGAAAAATAAAATCCACCAATACTATATATAAAGAAAAGGACTACAACTCCGAACTCGCCGAAAACCGGCTAAGCCTACTGTTACCGTCGATTTCTCTAACAATGTTCAAGATATCTTAACATGCTGCACATATCCATTTAGCTGAATCCCTAACCTATCCAACGGTATATAACACTTTACCCTTTTTAAGCAAACCAACGAGTAATTGAGCCATTTATTAACCAAATCTGGGTGATATTGCTTAGTCGGAAAAGTAGTGGGACACCTACAACGGCTCTACAACAATGTCGTTAAGAAGGGAAATCACGCTTAAACTACAATCAGCAGCCATTTAACGGTCTGAATAGATCAATACCTTCATTATTTAACAAATTCGGCTGTCATAGCTTACCTTTTTAGTGTTTACCATGCACAATCCGTCGATTTACATCGCCACCGATTGAAAATTTCTCGCTACGGCCATTTACTATTGCAAGCGCGCACATGATGCAGATCGGTGACCCCGAATCTGATTGGCTCAGCTATTTACTTTCGTTTTCAATCATATTGCTTACATGGACCCGGCTCGCAACGGTAATATAGAAGCGCAGCGGAGATCCAGCGAAGAATCAGCAATCACCGATCTGCATCACGTGAGCGCTTGCAATAGTAAATAGTATAAGTATAGTATATATAGTATTGGTGGATTTTATTTTTCAGATTTTTTTTTTCATGAGTCAAGCTCCTGTGGTACTAAGTAAACCCTGACTTATAATGTTGGGGCTATGATAACAGTTGCTTAATGTCTACATGATAAACAAAGTTGTATTGTAGTGACAGTTACTTAGGAACGACCTGCCTTATAAAACTGGACATAAAGAGTGTGGGGTTATCATTACAGCTAATTACACACTCTCTTACACACTCTCTTATAGAGTGTGGGGTTATCATTACAGCTAATAACGCACAGTTTTATAGAGTGCGGGGTTATCATTTACAGCTAATAACGCAAAGTTGTATAGAGTGTGGGGTTATCATTTACAGCTAATTTGAAACGCAATGACTTATACAAAGCGGGGTTATCATTACAGCTAAGTAGTAACGCACTATCTTATAGAGTGTGGGGTAATGATAACAGCTAAATACGCACTGTCTTTTAGAGTGTGGGGTTATCATTACAGCTAATTATGCACTGTCTTAAAAGTGTGGGGTTATCATTACAGTTAAATACGCACTGTCTTATAGAGTGTGGGGTTATCATTACAGCTAATTACGCACTGTCTAAAAAGTGTGGGGTTTACCATTACAGTTAAATACGCAATACGCACTGTCTTATAGAGTGTTGGATTATCATTACAGCTAATTACGCACTGTCTTAAACGTGTGGGGTTATCATTACAGCTAATAACGCACTGTCTTAAAAAAGTTATCATTCTATCATTACAGCTAATTACGCACTTACTTATAGAGTGTGGGGTTTTCATTACAGCTAATTACGCTATTTCGTGTAGAGTGTGGGGTTATCATTACAGCTAATAAGTAACGCGCTGTTTTATAGAGTGTGGGATTATCATTCAGCTAATTAGTAACGCACTGTCTTATAGAGCGTGGGGTTATCATTACAGCTAATTATGCACTGACTTATAGAGCGTGGGATTATTATTCAGCTAATTAGTAACGCACTGTCTTATAGAGTGTGGGTTATAATCAGAGCAAATTAGTAACGCACTACCTTATAGGGTGTTGGTTTATCATTGCAGATAATTAGTAACGCACAGACTTATAGAGTGTGGGGTTATCATTGCATCTAAGGTGTAATGCACTGACTTAAATAGTGTGAGGTTATCATTACAGCTAATTACGCACTAACTTATAGAGGATGGGGTTATCATTACAGCTAATTACGCACTGACTTATAGAGGATGGGGTTATCATTAATGCATAAGTAACGCGCTGTCTTATAGAGTGTGGAGTTATCATTACAGCTAATTTATAACGAGCTGTCTTATAGAGTGTTAGGTTATCATTACAGCTAATAAGTAACGCACAGACTTAAAGAGTGTGGGTTATCATTACAGCAAATTAGTAAAGAACTGTCGTATAGAGTGGGCGGTTATCATTACAGCTAATTACACACTATCTTATAGATTGTGGGGTTATCATTACACCTAATTATTAACCCACTGACTTATAATGTTGAGACAATACTTATAGATGTCAAGTGCCTCCCTGATGTTCGAAATATAATTACAGTTACTTAGAAACACACTGTATTATAAAGCTAGAGGTAAAATTGTAGTTACTTAGTATCACATTGTCTTTTAAAGTAAATCTAAATAACTCACGAAACATGTAGAACTTGATAAATTGTCCATTGCCTAAATGTTGTTAAATAAGTGGTCGACTGGATAAATGGTCTTTTATCACTTTATTACTGGATAAATGGTCTTTCGTCGTTAAGTTACCTAATTTGTTTTTGTGTCGCTATGCTACAGTTAAGGACATCATGAAATTGACAAACTTACCGTTCACTCTCCGCTCTGTTCCGTTCAGTTCCGCTTCGCTCACGTTCCAATCCTCTCTTAAAGCGCTCAGTCGTTCAAAGCATTGTGATTGCTTTTTTCCGTTCCAATCAAATTGGTTGCTAGTTTACGCTCACTGGGAACGCTTTTTATCGCTCAAAAGTAGTTTCGTTAAAAAAATATCGAGTAAATTGTTGCAACCGCTCCATGAGCGAAGCATTCATGTGATTGGATTTGTTCATTCATTATGATTGTTTCGTCCAGAGCGCAAAACTCCGTTCCGCTCTTAAAGCGTTCCAACTCCGTTCCAATCACGCTCACGATTCAATCAAGTTCCGCCCTGATTGTCAATTTCATGATGTTCTTAACTGTACTAGATAAATGGTATTTTATCGCTCTGTTAATCAATAAATGATATTTTATCGCAATGTAACCGGTAAATGGTCTTTAAGATATATGTACATGTAACTGCAATATCATGTAGAGATATCTCATGAGTATTGTATCACTTCAGTGTAATATAGATTGTTTAACACGCCGAAACACCATGTGGATATATCAAATGAGTATCGTATTACTTCAGTGTAATATAGATTGTTTTACACGTTGAGATACCATGTAGAGATATCTCATGATTATTGTATCACTTCAGTGTAATATAGATTGTGTAACACGATGAAACACCATGTGGAGATATCAAAAGAGTATTGTATCACTTCAGTGTAATATAGATTGCATTAGTCTCTGAAACACCATGTTGAGATATCTCATGAGTATTGTATCACTTCAGTGTAATATAGATTGTTTTACACGCTGAAACACCATGTGGAGATGTCAAATGATTATTGTATCACTTCAGTGTTATACAAATTGTTTACACACTGAAACACCATGTTGAGATATCTTATAATTATTGTATCACTTCAGTGTAATAAATATTGTTTTACACACTGAAACACCATGTGGATATGTCTCATGATTATTGTATCACTTCAGTGTAATATAGATTGTTTTACACGATGAAACACCATGTGGAGATATCAAAAGAGTATTGTATCACTTCAGTGTAATATAGATTGCATTACACTCTGAAACACCATACGGAGATATCTTATAATTATTGTATCACTTCAGTGTAATAAATATTTTTTTGAAACACCTTGTTGGGATATCTCATGCTTATTGTATCACTTCAGTATAATATAGATTGTTTTACACACTGAAACACCATGTGGAGATGTCTCATGATTATTGCATCACTTCAGTGTAATATAGATTGTTTTACACACTGAAACACTATGTGGAGATGTATAATGATTATTGCATCACTTCAGTGTAATATAAATTGTTTTACACACTGAAACACCATGTGGAGATATGTCATTATTACTGCATCGCTTCAGTGTAATATAGATTGTTTTACATGTTGAAACATCATGTGAAGATATCAAATGATTATTATATCACTTCAGTTTAATATAGATTGTTTTACACGCTGAAACATCATGTGGAGATATCTCATGTTTATTGTATCACTTCAGTGTAATATAGATTGTTTTACAGGCTGAAACATCATGTTGGGATATCTCATGATTATTGCATCACTACAGTGTGATATAGATTGTTTTACAAGTTGAAACATCATGTGGAAATATCTCATAATTTGTGTATCACTTCAGTGTAATATAGATTGTTTTTCACGTTGAAACAATCCGTGGAGATATTCCATGTTTATTGTATCACTTCAGTGTAATATAGATTGTATCATGTGGAGATATCTCATGATTATTGCATCACTTTAATGTTATATAGATTTAGTTTTATCTTCACGGCTTGCAATGTCTTCCAGCGTGTATATTAGCTTATTTCAAACTTTCATTATTCACCTAAATTATCAGCCGTTACCGTTAACATTGCTGTTACTTTTTAAAAACAAATCGAGAATAACATATCTTTTATGAAATTGTTGGTTTTATTGTTTTATGTCAGTTACAACAGTATTCAATTACGGCAATGGACCATTTATACAGTTAATTTACTGCAATGGACTATACACTTCGACGAATTTCTAATTGGCCACCATATAAAATACGATATTATGCGACATATTTTATCAATAAATCTAAAGTTTGGTTATTTTTGTATTGTAAACGCCAATCTATCGATTTACAGAAAGAAAACACGTATTCATGTATAAAATCATCCATGCGGAACGGTAGGTGCGAAAATAGCCTATGTGCTCGCGTTCCTCGTGCACGGCATGGTAGTTGTCGTATTTGGTAGGAATGTATTCTTCGTGGATTGTCTTTTATGAAAAACATTAAACATAGCGAGAATGAGCATTGCAGAACGCGCTCAAGCCGTTGGAATAATCCGTTCCGGCACGCCCATCAGACAAGTATGTTACGTGTCGTTATAAAAGTTGCAATATGTTTTATTATTTGTTATTAAGTGCAAAATATTGACAGAAACATGTTTTTTTCTATCAAATGGCCTGCAAAAAGTACGGATTTTAATCCGATCGAGCACGTGTTGGACCTATTGAAGCGCAAGGTGCGTGCCCAGCCGCTGCAACCAAATCTCAGGGAGCTCATGCGTGTTATTCATCAGATGTAGGCGGCTATTCCACAACAGTATATTCAAAGATACTTTATATCAATGAGGACAAGCTGTAATTGCCGCAGCAGGTGGACAAACAAAGTATTGAAACGAAATCAACTACGACGTGATTTGATCTTGCAGGTTTTTATTTGTTTGGAACAAACAAATTTATTAGCTACAATTCTGAAGCCATACGTCTTATGGAAAATATCCTAAATTTCATACGCGTGAAAGTAGTACTCAATACTTGCTCTTACTTTTCAAATGTATCACGATTTTTGAAATAATGATATATTTATATCGTCTTTCATTGTATTTTAAAACATGAACGCGGAGAGATTTATAAATCTCAATGAGTGAACTATTTCCGATTTAAGCTCCAGATACGGTATATGAATTTTCAATCACGCATTGAAAATGTAGATAAAAACAGAATTGAAAATATTTTCTTTAAATATAGTATAAAGAATTAAAAAAACAAATATGTGCGTCATAAAATGCATTTAAAATGAGAGTAACACATTTGCAGAGAAATCGTGATCGTCGAATTCTATTTATAAATACAACGGTATGGGGGGAGGGTCTAAAGTGCGGACGCGATCTGTGGACAAATGCATTATAGAGGGAAAATGCGGACAAATGCAATATAGAGGGAAAATGCGGACGCAATAGAATATAGAGCAAATCTGCGGACGCTATGATTTGTTGTAAAAAATGTTTAATTAAAGATGGGCAAATGTTTATAATTTGTTACATATGATCATATCCGGGGTTTTCTTTGTAAATATATAATGTGTTTGATTGCTTTTATCAGTGATATAGATTAAACCAAAAATCGAGATCATGCTGAAATGAAATCTCTTTGTAAAGTGTTTTAACGACTTTCCTCTTTATATCATATCTATAGATATCAATAACGAGAATTGATGGATTGATTTTCCGACAAGTAAATGTCTTTTGACGCATCTGCAGAGGACGAAATTTGAAAACATTGCAAGAATAGAATAGGTTGCTAGTAACTAGCCATAGGTTTTGCTTCAATTATATCCTCTCCTTTACAATCGATTGAAGGGTCATGGGTTCTAGTTATTGTTGGGCCTCTTCATTTTCTACTTTGTAACTTTCAACAGTTTTCCATGTGCCATACTACGAGGCAAATGATCCATGCAACATTCTATTCTGTAGGGTACTTGGAAGGGGCATAACAATTTAAATAACAAATAAACAATAAGTATATATATATATACAACACTTTTAATCTTAATTTGTTTCTAGTAATTATATATATATACAACTATAATACTAATCTATAACAAATAGGTTAAATGTTTTTTTCTTGCTGTGTAAACAGTAAAAAGCAACATATATTGAAAACATTGTGGGAAAAGGAAAATTTGCTTATTTTAACAATTTCTTAATTCCCATAACCCTTCTTTACCGTCGTATAAACCAAATTTGTATTTGAAGGCTGTTATAAGTAAAAACCTTAAATGTTGCCAATTTAATCACATATCTTATCATTATAATAGCCAAATAATTAACAAAAGTTACAATTAAAGTCCGCATCTGTTGTCGAAGTATCCACAGGTGCATTAACACAAGATTTGTGAACCAATTTGTGCATATATCACATTGTACCATGACGGTATCGACACATCCCGGCAAGTTACAAATACATAAATGTATATGATAGGTTTATTGGGAAAAGGGGTTACATTTATAATTTGTTTGGAATGACACTCGTACACAATGGTAATTAACAGTGTATGGTCACGCATCCTTAATTGATTTGCCAAGCTTAAACATCTTTTAAAGGAAACAGCGGCCAGCTTAGGTGTATACTGTAGAGTAAAATTCGGACGGCACAGGTATTGGTTTTCTCTGGAGCATTTAATCCTTTTATAATGCAAATGAATTCAAAAGCCTCTGAAGTCTGAAGCATGTTCTTTTAAAGTGCTCATATAAATATTAGTACTGCCTTTTTCTACAATATTTTCTACATGATTTCAATTACTCTTTCATTTGAATAGATGTTTCTTTTTTAGCTCACATGAGCACGAAGTGCTGAAAGTTAGTTATTGTGATCTCCTTTTGTCCGGCGTCTGTCGTCCGTCAACATCTTCTCCTCAGTAACGAGTGGGTCAATTGGGATGAAACTTCACAGAAAGCATCCTCTCATTGACCTCACCAGAATTCCTTCAAATGTTTGTGATTTATGCAGATTTATGGTTTCCATGGCAACGAAAATAAAAAAAAAATTAAAATTCTTCTTCTACCAAACTGGTTGGCAGATTTTCAAATTATTTTAAAGAAGTGTTCCTTGGCCGCCAGGGAGCGGGGCTTTTTTTTTGCCTTATATGGCTATAGTGTAAACTCAAAAAAATCTTCTCCTCCAAAAGTGTCAGGCCGATTTTCAAATAATTTTGTAGACATGTTCCTAGGGTGACCTTCTATCAGATTCCTTCCAGCCAAGTTGATTGGTCGAAAAACATGGCCGCCAGCGGTCGGGGCTTTTTTGCCTAATATGGCTATAGTAAAAACTTGAAAAATCTTCTCCTCCGAAAGTTTTTGGCCAATTTTCAATTTTTTTTGTAGAAATGTTCATTGGGAGTCCATCTATCAGATTCCTCCAAACCATGTTGATTGGTCGAAAAACCAGGGGGCAGGGCTATTTGGCCTTATATGGCTATAGTGAAAACTTGAAAAATCTCTTGTTAAGCAGGAAGCTTTTGAGTAAGATTTTAGAAAACCCTTGGTCAATTGTGATTTTTTTTGTAACAAAAATTGGTAAATACTTAGATGAGTGAGTCGGGGCCATAATGGTTATCCATTTGTTTTACATGTCTTTTGAAACTTGGAAATTAAATATAATATTCACATGTATGTCTCATTATTTATTTTTATAGACAACTAAAATGGCATTTAATTTTAACGGATGCGTCATTTATTCTTTTACCCGAAGTTATAATATTTATAAACAATGCATAGTTTATAAATCACACATCTATGCAAAGGCAAACGTTTGAACAGTTTTATGTACCCAAACAAATGCTGTGCCTTCAGCGCTTTGATTTTTAAAGGTGTCCATGTTAAACTTTTTGTTAAGTTTGTTTCCGTGATCAAATTTCAATGAAGTTTTGTTTTATATATTAGGAATAATTGTGTAACATGCATTCTGCCATACCTAATAGCTGAATGCCCACATGAGCCCCCTGTCCACTCCAGGCAACCAGTTTCTACATTTGTGCATTGTGAGTGTAGTCGGTCTCGTACTGTATCCCAGAAGGTGTCCATTATTGCAGACGATACAAAAGTGACCTTTCATAATTTGACCCGGAAGTGCTTTAGGTCACAATACACCAAATAAATTCCTTTTTTGTTTACATGTAAATCAACCAGCTTTAACCCTCGTTTGTCACACTTTCTAAGCGTTTCCTAGGTAGAACACCATATATCATTGAAAAGAGATACTTCTTACCTTTAAAGTAATCCATAGAAAATGTGGGGTCATGTATTATGCAAGAAAGAACTCGCTCTGTGAAGATGGGAACCGTCCTTTTTACCACAATCCAGCTAGGCTGAAACTGGGTTTACACATACTCTACTTTCACTGTCACACAAGGTCAAAATTCCTAAAATGATCAAATCAAACAGTTCCAGTTCATCCTCCACATATTTACAAAGAATTTACACCCATTGTCACATATCCGATGCAGTCTGGGCCAGATGTACAACCATTTCTAGGCAAACACAGTTTTGTTTACACACTACTGTGCTGTAGATCAAAGGGGCCCGGGGATGTATTTAGCGTAATATGACCTCAATGAAACACAAAGTCTCAAATGATTTGTTTTGTGGGATTTTCCAATCAATTTCAAAATTACGCTAGCCCAGTATGACCACTTGTTTACCCTGACACCCTACTTTCAGCAGACATCTTTTTCTTTCTTTCTTTTTTTCCTTTCTTTATTCTGAACTTGATTATTGTTTCTGTATGTGTGTATGTGTACATATATTTATAAAGTGTGTGTGTGTGTGTGTGCATATATATGCATTTATATATGTGTTAAAATTCAATATTTTTACGTATTTTTCAAACACTTCGGTGGTTTTGTGTTTGGCGTGCTCAGTATTATCCTGCCTTGGATATGGCTGCGTTTGTGTGACACACTACCCCGGAAACGTTGCCTAACCGGACTATGTTTCGTTTCCAATATTTATTGTTAAGCTACAAAAAACTTAAAAAATCAAAGTCGTATTTAGAGACAAAAAAAAAATTGTTTGTAATAATGATCAAAGGGGATTGCCGTATCTAAGTTCTGAGAACTTGTGGCCAGACCCTAAAGTTTATTCTGTATATATATATTGTGGGCAATAAAATACGTTTAAAGTAGAGCTTCCCTCTCTGTTTGGCTATACCGTGATTCTGTTGATGTAAGCTCACGACTCGCATATGCCACCACTTTACCTTCCTGTGTTCGTTTTCCCGATAAACTCACAGGTGATGCCTCCGTTATGACTTCAGTACTATTATTTGGATCATAATATGTTATGATTGTGTCCCCTGTTAGAACAGTTTTCAGGTTATCAAATGCCTTTTGCTGAGAATCCGACAATTCCCATGTTGTGTCATTTTTCGTTAATCTTCTAAGCGTCAATGTTGCTGTCATGCCTGAGAAACTCCTAATTTCCGACACATTCATTGGTTTTTTCATTGATTTGATTGCCTTAACCTTGGTTGGATCGGCGGATATTCCTGATACACGAAATACTACCCCAAAGAAAGTTATCTCTGTTTTGTTAAATTCACATTTTGTTTTGTTTAGCGTTAACCCGTTTTCGTGTAGGGCGTTAACAACTTTGTTCAGTGTAATGTCATGTTTTTCATTACTTTGACCGTAGACTATGATGTCATCCGATATGTTTTTAGCACCGGCTATTCCTTGTATTACATTGCTTATTGTTTTTTGAAATACTTCGCTTGCGAAGTTTGTCCCACAATTCAATCGTTTGTATCTATAAATTTCCATGTGTGTAATGAACGTCGTTATAGATATAGATTCTTGCTCTAATACTAACTGGTTGTATCCCGATTTTAGGTCCAGTTTGCTGAATATTGTCGCACCGTTCATATCGTGTATCAATTTGTCGATTGTTGGAATAGGGTGCCATTCTCTTTCAGTCGCTGTGTTGGCCTCTCGCATATCGACACATATTCGAACGTCTCCGTTTTTCTTTGGTGGTGTAACGATAGGTGATACCCAAGGTGTTGATTCATTCTTTACTTCCTATTACATCATCTTAGAGTATTTTGTGAATTTCGTTTTCTCCTTTTTGCCTTAAGTGAAAAGGTATTTGGCGATTCTTTTGTGCCACTGGTTTTATATTTGGATTTATATGTAATTTAACTGTTTGATGGTTTAGTTGTCCAATTCCACTGTAAATTCAAGGATATTTGTTACGTATATTGTCGTCTGTGTTGACATTCTGTTGTATATGAATGACATTTAACTTGAACTAGGTAAAATGTAGCGACAACTATTTTCCCATCCTTTTCTAATTCCTTTCACGTTTAATTTCGATTCGCCTCCATAGGAGAATTCATCCTCTGAATCCTACTGTAAGACCTCTCTTACTGGTTTAGTCCGCTGATTACAACAGCGGCTGAAACGATTGACCTTTTTGCAAAAAAAATTCAGGTTTTCCCTTTTGCAGGGCACGTTGATGTTTAGTGCGGATATTCGTAACCACAGTTACGGCATGTGTTTGGTTGCGCGCGACCACGTGGCATGGGTGTTTCCTTCCTGCCTCGTTCTGGTACCTGATTTGCATAGAACTGCCGTCCACTAGTACTGTCCCGGCAGCGGATTTTCCCACGATTTGACCTACCGCGTGTTTTGTGACTTACTCGATTGACCGTTTTGTCTGGCCCTTCCATGGCTGATGCATGCTTGTCTGACTGTTCCAGAATTATGTTGTACACATACACAACACAGCCGTTATGTTTATAATTTCAAAATTCATTCGCATCGTGATGCAACATCGCTCGGACGGTATAAATATCGATAGAAATTGTGCATCGGGAAAAACACTACAGAGTAAAAAGTACCACAAACCGATATATAATACCTTCGCATCAACAACTTCTACAACTGCTCCTTTGATATTCACACTTATTGAGAATTTGAAGGAATAAAAAGCACGGAATGTAAAGCCACAGGAAAAAACCTTAAAAACCGGCACATTTACAACTCGTCTACGTTGGAGTCAATGCTAAGGGTAAACATGACATATCGGTTGTTTTATTCTAAGCTATCCTATAACAAAACTGCTGTGCGTACGGGGTGTAAGGTTATTTTCGAGCTCAGCACGCCTAGGTTAACCGTACGAAGACATCATAAGATATCAAATCAAAGCACTCAAAGTGCTGCCAGCAAGAGGCTAACTGCAGATCACGGAATACATTAGGACAAGGATTTACCGATCAATTTTTTTTATCACATGCACTTCACAAGAAGACCTTTTTATGTCCGTTAATTGAATAATATTTTATTTGAATGCACAATATTGTATACACAAAATGGGGGTCTATCGCAAAAACTTGTATTAGGCTGGCGGTATTTCATAGAAATATATTTACACTGTGCTATAAAAGAACAGTAGTGAATGTTTCATGCCTGGAGATTATTTGACAGTAAACTACGTTAATACAAAATAATCCAAATTTTAGGGTCAGTCTTGCATGGCATATGTGGAAAAGGGTTAAGGTAGGTTATCCGCAATGTGTGTGTCTGACTAAGCCATAAAGCATGTTCAGGATTAAATGTTTTTATTTATCTAAGGGCGGTTTATATCGTTTCCAATAGTATGTCAGTAATATGACGGCGACAATACTCGTATACGTTATCCCAAATTGACTTACCAGCACTAGGCTAGGGAAATGTGTCTTGTCCATTACACTCCATCACGACTGCCGCTAACGGGATCGAATCTATTGGAAACTATATAAACCGCCCTTAAATAAATAAAAACATTTAATCCTGAACATCCTTTATGGCTTAGTCAGACACACACATTGCGGATAGGGCGGATAGTTGCGGATTAAATCCGCAGTCTTCTGCAGCATTTGTGTGCGTGGTCTATTTTCTTGATGAATTTACGGATACAGTTACCTAGAGGTGCGGATACATACGGATGGTTGAGGATAAATGCGGATGTCAGTGGTTAGATACGTTCCCTTTGAATTGACAGGATGCGGATAGATACGGATAGATACGGATTACTTACCTTCTATTACCTTCTGCTACCTTTAGATACGGATAGATACCTTCTGATACGTATTGTTGCGCATGCCTTGCGGATAGAAGATGTGACGTCCACAATTGTCATTGGCATTTTGAACGTAGATCTATTTCTTACACCTATATTTCTTTGACCTCTATTGGACATTTATTTATTTCATCTTCATTTATAGGTTGGATCATTTCTCCACGAGCCGGGGATGAGGTTGTGCTGCTCGTTCTCACAGTTGCCAAGTGCAACATCATCTGCGCGGGCCGTCCTCAGCATATTGTGGAGTGTCACACACACAAGCACCATGTTCTCCACGTTCTGCGGCTCCTGTCGAAGGGCTGTGCGCAGGTGGTTGACCAGTATGCCAAAGAACATCATCACACACCGTCTGGCACGAGAAATGCAACAGTTGAGGACTCGCTCGTTCTCTTCCAGAGGCGTAGCAGCGATGGGTTTCACCATCCATTCGTTGAGGGCAAATGCGTTGTCCCCGATGATGAAATACGGCATCTTATGGTCGTCTGCATGCGAAGGTTCAGGATCGGGGATCCCGATGGTGTTGTAGATGACCGCGGTTCGCAGAACCGATTCGTTCCACAGCTGCGTATCAGATGATGTCCCTGAGGCACCGACTTGGGCCCACATTAACCTGTAGTTCGCATCAAGTGGTACCCAGTGTAGTTATAGAACTGGAAACCTGCGTGTGCAGGACACCGTATGCATATGTGCTTGCCATTCATGGCATCTAGCACATGGTGAAAGTTTCACCGGCTGCAGTAGCGTGCAGCAACCGCCTTCCACTCCTCAGCGGTCGTCGGGTTAGTGACACCTCGTCACCGTACTCGTCCCTAATGGCCTGACTATAAGGGAGATGGTTTTGTGCAGCACAGGTACATCATCGACTTGTAGCCGTGGCCAGGTGCCTGAGTGCAATGGCCACCTTCAGTTCGACCTCCTGCGAGTATCTGTACCATGTGTCTTTCTTCTGTAGTCTCGGCGGGAGTCGCTCCACCATGTCTCGGAACATCTAGGGAGTAGCCTTGTGAAGTTACGGAACGCCATACTCTCCCTGTTCCGGCCTGAGAGTGATCCAACGGCGGACCCACCACCTCTTCTCCTGACGGCGTGCCATCCAGATACGCAAGAGCTGTGCATAGATGAGTACGAGGTTCATGTCGGACTGGCTGAGTCTCAGCAAAAACAGTCTGCGTTCGTTTTCTATGGCTGTGAAACTAGGGGGACACCAATGGTAATGTCAGAAGACCATCCATTATAACATATAAAGCCAAATTGGTAGAGATAGTAGCACAAGAAGTTAATGGAACGCAGGATTCCGTGACAATCCGTATTTATCCGTATCTGAAATTAACTATTCGCAATTATCCGCATTCACCTCCACACATAGGTATCTGTCAGTATTGAAACGTTTTTGAAGGTAACAGTCCGTAACAATAGGCAGAGCGAGACCCGTAATTAAACGTAACCAAAGGTAACGATACGCATTAAACCGTATCAGTCCACAACTTGGGGTGGACCGCGGAATGATAGGTTTAGATACGGATTAAATACGGATAAATGCCCTCAGTTAGCTTCAGTTACGGATCATTACGGTTTACTCGGTCGGGCCTGAATTTTGAAACTTTTCAAAATTTGGACGCGGATCCTGTGGACCCTGCGGATACGATACGGACCATTACGGATAGAAGGGATAGATACGGACGAGCCATCCGTAGCATCCGCAAAATCCATATGTGTGTCTGACTAGGGCATTACGGACCTGATCGCAAAATTGGTGTATAAATGTGTCCAAAATGTTGTGTTTTTCGTTTCTAAATTAACCATGTCTCAATGGAAATATTTATTCAATAAACCGGCGGTAGTCGATATTCACTTGAAGGTTAACACAGTAATGCAATCACGTGGTACAGTTGGCTTTAATCCATCAAATACCAACGCACAAAGATAAATATGTTTGTTTCGCTATGTTCGCTATGTTCGTACAAATAAAAATAAACTACGTTTATTCGGATGTTATACGATAATTAATCCACGTTCTTCTTCAGATAACTACACAGGAACCCGCTGCCACACCATATACAACAGAACCCTCTCAAAAACGTATACTGTTAAATAATGGCCAGATTATATATTCTAATTTCAATTTGATTTGGAGTAGTCAAAACTTACAAAACTGGTAATGGTATTTGCTATAGTTTTTCACTTTTCAGATAAACTTCGATCGTTTAATCCTTTCCCTTCTTGAAGTCGCTTTTTTACGTAACTGCAGTTGTCGACTTCTGATTTAGACATTTTCTCTCGGTTACGATGTTATCAAATCTATTCAACACTTATAACATAATTTATTTTCAAAGAACATTCACAAATTATAAGAGCAATTTCTTTATCTATGGTGCTAATGTTTTCAAATGCCGTCTTCTGCAAAACCTTCATAATGCGTTTGCATGAGGGAGAGGATTAATACGGCAGCTATTAAGGGACTGATCTCCAGATACCCAACTGTCGAAGATAAATAAAAAATCCAATTTTAAGAGAATAAGTGTTATTTTTGTATTTGGGGCATTAACATATGATAACTGACATATTACATGCCCCTATAATCGGTGAAATTTTCTTGTTTTCGATACTTTTTCCATCGTAAATTCTACCCTGTCAGTAACGGGGTGGTATTTTTTAAATAGGAAACCCCTGCATCGGTACAATTGAAAACGACTCAAGTTCACTTTATTGATACAAAACGATACATTTTCTACCCTGGTTTTACTTGGATAACATAAAGAATAACATTTAGGGCGAACTCGATTTTTTTTTTTTTTTTTTTTCGTGCCATCTGGATTTCAGTCGCTTTAAGGGACACACACATTTTAATAAATTACATACGAATCTTTTTTGTTATAAAAAAAGAGATACTATGTCGTGCGAACGAGATACTATCTCGTGTGCACGAGATAAAAACAAATCGTGTGTGTCCCTTTAGAGCTGCCGTAGATTAATACAAGGTGAATCACATTGTTTGAAGAGGATAAAATGTTCATCATAGGCAAGTTCTCCTTTTCCTACAATGTTAACAACAGCCGTCGGCTGCAGAGTTGATTGATTGATTAACGCCGTTTTCCAAAAAGATTCAGTCATATCAGGGCGGCCTGTTAACCTACTAATATGTTTCTTGGCTTTCTCACACCAGAACTTCATATAACATTCTCTCCAAGCAACTGGCTGCTTTTCCACATAGACGGATAGCCTATTGGTGGAAGAAGAATGACTCTTGTCACAATGACTTTTGTCAAACGAGCTGGGGTTCGAACTCACAACCACTGGATTGACAGCCCGTGTCGCTACCGACTGGAACAACCCGGCGTCGGCTGCACATACATAATGACATAATGGTGTGCATTAGGTACAGCCTCAGTGTTTATAATGACTTCAGTGATTTAACCCTTTGCCACCTATAGATGCAATGAAACGCATCTGCAGACGACGACGTTTGAAAATGAGCAATTTCTCCTTTCGACACAATGTTTTCAACTCTATTTTAAATAGTTATGCTTCCCTGCAAAGAGATTGTTCATATTTTTATGGAGATCATTTCAGAGTAGTCTGGTGCAGATTTACTGTATGGGGGGTAAAAGAGTTTAGTTTATGCTTCCCCAAAGAAATTCTTTGATTGCTATACTAAGTGGAATCCCGTTTTTGCTGATTTTCCCTGGCTGATTTCACCGGACTCTGCGCATTCACTGTTTTACCAGGATTACTATTTGTACTGTGTATATCAACACGAGATCGTATCGGGGACCTATGAGGGGATCTATGCGGGGACCGATGAGGAGACATCTGGGGGGTACGACTAGGGGACTGCTGGGGAGTCCACCCGCTTCGACCATTAGGGTTCGGGGAACCAAAGCCTATTCGACCGGAGGACCCGAATCCTTCCGTATTCTGGTCGTGTTTCCTGAACCGTGTGGCGTGCTGTTGTAACGAATTAATCGTACTGTTGGCCATCGTTCGTACTTTAAGTCTTTCGATTTCAGCATGAGCCGATCGTAGCTGGATTTCGTAATTTTTCATTGTTTGCTGGTATTCTTCGTCCCTTTTCCTCAGATGTTCAGCCTGGCGATGGTTGACGTTTTTACCAGCCTGGGTTATTCCTAGTTTCACTTTGTACATTTGAACTATATCGTCAAAAAGTTGTTTTTCTTTTCTAAGTTCCCTGTTTTGTGTCTCGAAATTTTCTCTATTTGATCTTTCCGTCTGTACTCAAATACAAAAAGTGACATTTAGTAGATATATAACTCGTACTTGCGATAATAATTCGAGTTTGCTAATGTACACAAACAGAAGAAGAAAAACAACCGTTTTCTTCGAATTATATCAATCCTGTAATGCAAAGGACTGTGTGTGTGTGTTAGGTTGTTGTTGTTGTTGTTGTTATAAAAGAAACTACAATACAATTACAAGATTTCAGCTTTCAATTCAATCCACGTATTTTGATATATGAGCCGTCCCGCGAGAAAACAGCTGTTTGGACTCTGCGTAAAGTATCGACCCGGACCAGCCTAAGCATGCCGCGCATGCTTACCCGGATAGACACTTTTCGCTTTCTGTTTCAGGAATCATTACTCTATGTGTATTATAATGTCTATAAATTTAAACATTACCTGACAATAACTAACATACGAGCCGTCCCCCGAAAAACCAAATAATTATGTATACCTCATAATTATTTGGTTTTTCGGGGGACGGCTCGTATGTTAGTTATTGTCAGGTAATGTTTAAATTTATAGACATTATAATACACATAAACTAAACAAAAAATGAATCGGGTAGGGATGGGGCGACAATAAACAACATCAACATTTACCCAACATGTAGACGCATTTTGGGACATCTGTAGTAGACGGCTTTTGAAAACAAGATGTGACAAATGGCGACATTGCTCATAGTCGTCTGCAAGTTATTGTGGGGAAGGCTTAACACACAATGTCTAAACGTAATATTAGTCAATATTGGCGACTTTTGAATACACTAAGGCAACAGGAGAAAATGCTAATCATGAGCAATATCACCCTTTTCTACGATGTGTGTTCAACCCATTCAATAGAGAGAAAAACAATTTTCATATAAAGAGATATTGTTTCATGTGGGAAAGAAAAACAATTTAAAATTAAAGGTCATGGCCCATTCTGATAAACTACATGAATTGACAATTATGACACGTGCAAAGATCAGAAATAGAACT
The DNA here is from genome assembly GCA_031761405.1 of Serripes groenlandicus. Taxonomy (NCBI): domain Eukaryota; kingdom Metazoa; phylum Mollusca; class Bivalvia; order Cardiida; family Cardiidae; genus Serripes; species Serripes groenlandicus. The sequence goes on along the minus strand of JASEVX010000002.1, from coordinate 41,807,760 downwards.
ACTAAATAAATGAAAGCAAATGTTGGAGACAGAATAGAAACCGGACTTAATGATGAAATATTATCTAGAGCACCCACCTCGTATGTTGGAGACCTGGGGCAGTACATGCTAAATATTTCAAGATATACATACCGGTAATACTGGTAATTTACAAAGGTGTCAGGATGCGCATACCGGTAATACTGGTAATTTAGCAAGGTGTCAGGATTCACATACCGGTAATACTGGTAATTCAGCAAGGTATCAGGATTCACATACCGGTAATACTGGTAATTTAGAAAGGTATCAGGATTCACATACCAGTAATACTGGTAATATATTAAGGTGTCATGATTCACATACCGGTATAACTGGTAATTTACCAAGTTGTCAGTCAAATAGCTGTAATACTTGTAATTTACCAAGGTATCATGATTCACATACCGGTAATACTGGTAATTTAGCAAGGTATCAGGATTCACATACCAGTAATACTGGTAGTATATTAAGGTGTCAGGATTCACATACCGGTAATACTAGTAATTTACCAAGGTGTCAGGATGCGCATACCGGTCATACTGGTAATTTAGCAAGGTATCAGGATTCACATACCGGTAATACTGGTAATTTACCAAGGTATCAGGATGCGCATACCGGTAATACTGGTAATTTAGCAAGGTATCAGGATTCACATACCGGTAATACTGGTAATTTACCAAGGTATCAAGATGCGCATACCGGTAATACTGGTAATTTAGCAAGGTATCAGGATTCACATACCGGTAATACTGGTAATTTACCAAGGTATCAGGATGCGCATACCGGTAATACTGGTAATTTAGCAAGGTATCAGGATTCACATACCGGTAATACTGGTAATTTAGCAAGGTATCAGGATTCACATACCGGTAATACTGGTAATTTAGCAAGGTATCAGGATTCACATACCGGTAATTAAGCAAGGTATCAGGATTCACATACCGGTAATACTGGTAATTTAGCAAGGTATCAGGATTCACATACCAGTAATACTGGTAATATATTAAGGTGTCAGGATTCACATACCGGTATAACTGGTAATTTACCAAGTTGTCAGTCACATAGCTGTAATACTTGTAATTTACCAAGGTGTCAGGATTCACATATCGGTAATACTGGTATTTTACAAAGGTGTTAGGATTCATATACCGGTAATACTAGTAATTTACCAAGGTATCAGGATTCACGTACCGGTAATACTGGTAATTTAGCAAGTTGTCAGTCACATAGCTGTAATACTTGTAATTTACCAAGGTTTCAGGATTCACATACCGGTAATAATGGTTATTTACCAAGGCGTCAGGATTAACATACCGGTAATACTTGTAATTTACCAAGGTGGCAGGATTCTTATACCGGTAATACTGGTAATTCACAAAGGTGTTATGATTCACATGGCGGTAATACTGGTAATTTACCAAGGTGTTAGGATGCACATAGCTGTAATACTAGTCATTTACCAAGGTGTCAGGATGCACACAGCTGTAATACTAGTAATTTACCAAGGTGTCAAGTTTCACATACCGGTAATACTGGTAATTTACCAAGGTTTCAGGATTCACATACCGGTAATACTGGTAATTTACCAAGGTGTCAGGATGCACATACCGGTAATACTGGTAATTTACCAAGGTGTCAGGATGCGCATACCGGTTATACTGGTAATTTAGCAAGGTGTCAGGATGCACATACCGGTAATACTGGTAAATAACCGAGTTGGCAGTATGCATATACCGGTTCTACTGGTAAATTACCAAGAAAGCGAGATATTGGTAAGATATGGAAAATAATGTAGGAATGTCTCGTCATTTTTAAGGGCATAAGGATTATGCACTATTTCCTAGCCCCGGTAGCTCAGTCGGTACTGACTCGGGCTGTCAATCCGGGGATTGTGATGTCGAGCCCCAGCTGGACCAACATTCTTTCCGACGTTTGACAACATACACTGTGAACAAGCGTCATCCCTCCTTCACCAATGGGCTAACTGTCTATGCGGAAAAGCAGCCAGTTGCCTGGAAAATACTGTTATGTAGAGTACTGGTGTGAGATAGCCAGGAAACACATGAGTAGGTGAACTTGCCGCCGTGATATGACTGAAATATTGTTGAAAACGGCGTTAAACCACAATAAATCATTATCAATAAATCAGAAACAAAATCTTAAGAACGGCTTAGATTATACCTTCACGTCCATGTCAGATTGTTCCAAGTCCGCTTCTAAATTAGCCAGTCTCTCAAAACAGTCATCTATTTCCTTTTCGAGCTGTCGGACCTCTTCTTCCTTCGCCCTTAAGGCTTGTTGATCTATTTCTCTTAATTCCTATGGATATATCAGTTGATTGATTAATTGATAATTACTTTCGTACATGCCTTGAATTTCTATTTGAGCCGTTCCACGAATAAAACCAACAGTATGGACTCTGCGTAATGTATCGACCCAGATAAGTCCTCGCAGTCCGCGCAGACTAATCCGGGCCGACACATTCCATCTCAGGGGGATAAAGGTATAGAGTAATGATACCTGAAACAGAAAATCCACATGAGGCCTAAAGTGTCTGCCCGGATTAGCCTGCGCTGCATGCTTAAGCTGATCCGGGTCGATACTTTACGCAGAGTCGACAACGTTGGTTTCCTCGCGGAACGGCTCATCTATTTAAACTCGTTCGATTGATCTCGGACTCGTGTTGATGCAAATGTCTGCGGTGGACCATCAACGTTGTTCCCAAATTACCTACTTACCGCAAATCTGCACCACGACTTTAAAGCGACTGAAATCCAGATGGTACGAAAAAAAAAAAAAAATCGAATTCGCCCTAAATGTTATTCTTTATGTTATCCAAGTAAAACCAGGGTAGAAAATGTATCGCTTTTTTATCAATAACGTGAACTTGAGTCGTTTTCAATTGTCCCGATGAAGGGGTTTCCTATTTAAAAATACTTACCCCGTTACTGACAGGGTAGAATTTGCGATGGAAAAAGTATCGAAAACAAGAAAATCTCACCGATTATAGGGGTATATAATATGTCAGTTATCATATTTTAATGCCCCAAATACAAAAATAACACTTATTTTCTTAAAATTGGATTTTTTTTCGACTGTTGGGTATCTGGAGTTCAGTCGCTTTAAAAACATCTTGCCAAACATATGGAAAGTCACCTTAACCATTTCCCCACATATGACACATCTGCAGCAGACGACTTTGAAGATGTCTACTAAAAAATATGGAAAATCTCTATAATTGTAGTTATATTTACTGAAAAAAGTTGAAAACGTTGTGGCTAAAGGAGAAATTGCTCGTTTTGAGCAATTTCTTCTTTTGCCACAGCGTTTTCAAAAGTCTTCTGCTGCAGATGTGTCAAAATGCGTCTACAGGTGGGAAAGGGTTAAATGAAAGTATATTCATAGAAGAGAGTTGATAACATTAAGGCAACAGATGAAGTTACTCATGATGAGCAATTTCAGCTTTTGTCACACTGTTTTCAAAAGATTCGTGCATCAGTGAGACGATTCATTTGAGAACCAACAACATGATTTTTGAACATGAAAAAATGTCCCTGTATAATTATAAAAAAAAAACCAATAACAATTAAAATCACATGGCCTTTCATGAATCGAAACATATAAGTGACTGACCATCCTCGGTACCCAGGCTATTCATAAAATATATGATACCCTGGGCAAATTGGCTAGCAAAACTTCGTAAAGCATGCACCACGATTTCCTCCGTAACCACACTGTAATTCTGGTATCGCATGAGGTTTGTGTCATGCGGCCAATCAAGCGACTGCATTTCACCTCATATATTATTCATGAGTACGAGATGTTAACAGCCAATTTGACCAGGGTATCATATAGTTTATGAATAGCCTGGGTACCGAGGATGGTGACTGACATACATAAAAGTATTTAAAACATCAATATCTGATCAATATTATTTGGCATGTATCTACATGGTACAATTACGATTCGGATGCTTATTTCGTATTGAAATAATAATAAAAAGCGAAGAAAGTCGAATCCTGATGGGTAAAATGTGCACTAGCGGACGAACGGACGATTAAGAAATGTTTCCAGAAATCGAATGCCATCCTCCTTCAAATCGCAGTAATACAAATGAGCAGCCTATTATAGTAATACATATATATGATCCGATTTACGAGAAAACAACCATAGTGGACTCTGCGTAAAGTATCGACCCGGATCAGCATAAGCGGCATGCTCAGGCTAACCCAGACAGACACGTTTCGCCTCCTGTGGATTTTCTGTTTCAGGAATCTTTACTTTATACCTCTATACCCCTGAGACTGCGCATCCTGATACAACTGAAACAGTGTTTAAAGCGACGTAAAGCATCTATCAAACACACAAATCAATATATGAGCCGTCCCGCGATAAAAACCAACAGTGTGGACTCTGCGCGTAAAGTATCGACCCGGATCAGCATAAGCGTGCCGCACAGTTGAACCTGGACGGACACTTTTCGTCTCCAGTGATTTTTTCTGTTTCAGGAATTATTACTCTATTCCTCTTATCCCCCTGAGACGGAATGTGTCGGCCCGGATTAGCCTGCGCGGATTGCGCAGGCTGATCTGGGTCGAAACATTACGCAGAGGCCATAATGTTGGCTTTCACGTGGAACGGCTCATATATTTAAACAAGAAAACATATACGTATGTGGGAAAGGGTAAACAAAGCAAAAACTCACATTAAGACGACCGACTTCAGCTTTGAGTCGTTTCATTTCTTTTTTGTCGTTTGAAAACGTCATCTTTACCTAAACATGGGAATATAAGAATGGTTTACAGCCAAGATGTTGAAGCTTTAACCCTTTCCCTCATATAGACGCTTTCTGACGCCTCTGCAGCAGACGGCTTTTTGAAAACATAGTGTCAAAAGAAGAAATTTCTCCTTTTGACACAATGTTTTCCACTTTTAGTCATAGGTTATCCATTCAATTATAGAGATTTTCTATGTTTAGACAAAATAGGTTCAAAGTCGTCTGCTGCATAATTGTCGTATGAGGGACAGGGTTAACCCATTGCCTTGACGACACGCGACCTTTGAAAACATCATGGCAAACACAGAAATTGCTTATGATGAGAAATTTCTCCTTTTGCCACATGTTTACAATTTTTTTATAAAGTAGATTTTCGATATTTCTGCATCACTGTTTTCCAAAAACATGAGCAGTGAATCCGTTACCGTTTATCGTGAATCGGTAAATGAGAGCTCCCTATTCGATGTAGTATTATACTTGAATTTGTCTGCAATAAATCTTTCTCATCTGGTAAAATTTGGAACAGGAACACGGCAAAACTATTTTCGTAAATAGCCGAGTGGGTTTCGTTTGTTCCAAGCATGTCTAACAGTATGCCAGCCATCTTGGAAAGAAACATTTGTATTTTCATTCACTTCGGGAAAGCTCTTTAACGGGACAGTATAATGGTAAAATGTCCTTAAACTGATGGGGCTACAGTGCTAGTTTTTTTTGTCACAAGGCGCATCTATGTCTAAATTACCTGTAGACGGACAGTGAAGGCTCTGATGAGACAGTGCGAAAGCATTACACGGAATCATATAAAGGTGGTTTGGCGTAAACGGTGTGGGCTACAACTTTAGTCCAAATATGCATTAATGATTAAATTACATGTAGGTGCATAGTGAAGACTCTGGTGAGACCATGCGAATGCAGTAGATTGCCTGTGTCTTCACTGTATACAGATGCACTAAGACCTCAGTTCGCTAGACGAGACTTCGAGTATGTTGATAAGTAAATCTTAAGACTATAAACAGAATAGAATATACGGGCTCTTACCTCTTCAGCGCTTCCCGGGTTAATTGGGTTGCGGAGACGTTTCAGTTCATCATTTGCTGCACTTACTCGCTCTTCCAACCTGCAAAAGTCGAACCGATGTGGTTTAAATTGTTTATCATTTCAATGCTTTTTTTTTCTTTAATGGACTTGTCCAGCTTTGCATTTGGTAGAGTCCTTAAGTCAATTATAGGAATATCAATATCATAATGTTGAAATGTCAGGCCAACAGTTAAGGCGGATGCGCCGTTTGCAACAGGCTTAGTAAAATCGGTTCCAGCTGGAAAGATGTTTTATGTTCATACATCAAAATTACTTATAAAATGCTTTGGATTCATACCATCAGACAACACATGTTGAACGTTCAGAAACGTTATGCACTTTATTGTACCGATGTTGGACCACATGAAACGATCCTCCTACTAATATAATAATTATTTATTTATTTATTGGTGTTTTACGCCGCTTTCAACAATATTTCAGTTATATCACGGCGACAGTTCACTTATTCATGTTCCCTGGGTAAACAAACCAGTACTAGGCTAGAAAATGTGCCATGCCCAAGGGCACTCCACCATGACCGTAGTGCCGCGACTGGGGATCGAACCCAGGACACCCGGTTTCGAAATCCCCGACGCTAACAGCGGATTCCTACTAATATAAGAAACACGACAAGGTACTAAGTGTAATTATATTTATAAAGTCCTCGATGAATCTGTGTAAGTTGGTGATATATCATCGGATGTTCTCCCTTCTCCATGATCTGTATCTTAATAAAGCATGCCAGGCTTCCATTTAAGGAATATATACATCTACTCAAATATTATATAATTTTTTTAATTAGTCAAAATAGGGCCTACTTGAAGTGCTGACAGCTAATTGGCAGGATTGTTTCATTACAGTTAACCCTTTCCCTCATATAGACTTTCTGACGCCTCTGCTCAAAACGAGCAATTTCTCCTTTTGCCACAATGTGTACCACTTTTAGTCATAGGTTATCCATTCAATTATAGAGATTTTCTAATTTTTGACAAAATATGTTCAAAGACGTCTGCTGTAAAGTTATCGTATGAGGGAAAGGGTTAAATGTTTAAGACTAATGCAGTCGATGTTTTCACAAATACAGACACAACATTTCAAGGGAGTTCATATTTAGGCAATCACAGAAATAGGATAATTACCGACCGCCAATAAAGGCTGAAGAATAAACGGAATTAAATCAAGTAAATCTACTTGAGTTAGAAGGTACAGTTATTTATATTGTATCTCTCCTGATCGGATGCGTGGCGCATGAATTTACACTTCCGCTGGTCAAATCTATTACTATTGGTCAAAGGGAAATAAATCATTTTCCATAGGCCACCATTATAGCATTATGGGTTATGGTTCGTTACTAACAAATGAATTAATACATATACCTATATCAAACTAAATTTCATTATTAGAACTACCAAAACAGCAAAACAAACCCATATGTTCACCGTTTTTTGACAGAGCTAGGAGGTCAAATTAAAGGTGACCCTTATCCCGCACTGAAATTTACTTTCAATTTCAGAAAATACAGCATGTTCTGAAAATGACTATTAGAGTGTCAACATAGCTAAAAGCAAACAATATTTTGGGTATAAATCAGTCAGAGGTTATTCAATTTTATGAAAATCACTTTCAACTTTCAACAAAATTATTATTGTCCAATGGGAGCCAACCTCAGTCTTATATATTCATCTGAAATTCCCTGGACACAATTGTCTGCCCGGCAAGCCGATCTGATTTACATCCCTTTGACCTAATAGCTGAATTGGCGTATTGCCAATAACCTACAAATGAGCAAGCTCAGTGTCTGGGATTGTGTTACTTTTTTAATTCACCGAAACTTAATTTCGTCATAAATTACAGGTATTTATTGTGAATATCAATTTACCACATCATTCGGATCACTGCAATCCTTAATAGGTAGAGTTGTACCTTTTTGATGTTGATGTACATATATAAACAGGATGTGTTATGAGTGTAACGAAGGTACCGTGTCTACATATTTACGATTACAATTACCTGCATCCTCGGTACCCAGGCTATTCATAACATATATGATACCCTGGGCAAATTGGCTGTAAAAATCTCGTACTCATGAATAATTTATGAGGTGAAATGCAGTCGCTTGATTGGGCCGCATGACACAAACCACATGCGATACGAATGCTTTACGAAGTTTCGCTAGCCAATTGACCCAGGGTATCATATATGTTATGGATAGCCTGGGTACCGAGGATGAATTATCTGGTACCGAGGATGAATTATCTGGTGCTGATTTCACATGTCCAGGAAGCCGCCCTGACCGAGTGGTTAGCGTCGGGCGTTTGTAACCAGGCGTCCCGGGTTCGATCCACGGTTGCGGCGGTCATATGAGAGGCACATTTCCCAGCATTAAAACTGGTTTGTTTACCCAGGGCTCATGAATAAATAAACTATCGCCGTGAAATAACTGAAATGATGTTGAAAATCTCGTAAAACTACAATTAAACACAATCAAACAATGCACGTGTCCGTTCCCAATTAAATTTCACACTACCTGGCGATCTGTATCTGGTTGTCCTGATGTTTCGTCTTCAGTTCGTCCGTCTCCTGTTTACCTACGTTGTAATTAGCTTGTGCCACGCCCATCTTTATCCGCATAGCACCCATCTTGATTTTCAACTCCTTGTTCTCTTTTTCTATCGCTTTTAACTTTCTGTTTACGATCTCACGGCCTTCCTGCTCATTTCTGTAATCCCTTTTCGAGTTTTCTGCTTGCGTTCGTGCAATTTTTAATTTTTCCTCCAGCTTTGATACCTAAAGAAGTTGACATACGGTATATACATACACATATAACACTTGACACATTTCGTCGCGTTCGAAAGAGATCAAATTCACCACTGCAGCAAGCCAGTCGTACCGATTATAGTACCCTAGTCCCGGAACAACAATATTTTCTTCCCGATGTTGATAGGCAAACTTGTTATAAGTTGAAATCAGAAAGATAACATAACATATCATTAAGCAATAACATAAACTAAAATAGTTTAATTGAAGCTGATATGATTAGTTAATGATTAGTTAAAACAAAAATAATTAAGGTTGTCAAACTCGAATTCCCTTAAGTATCATATTGGTCGCATTTCTTTTTATATATTAAACTCTTAATACTGCTTATCAATGTTTGCCTATCAAAATGGTCGACAAGGGAAGTAATCATAGTATGGTTATGGGAACTGTGTAAATGTTAATGAAGTGTTTATTAACCCTCCTTTCCCTCATACGACAATGCTGCAGCAGACGACTTTGAAAATAGTTTGTCAAAAGATAGAAAATCTCTATAATTGAAATAATAACCTATGAAAGTGGAAAACATCGTTGCAAAAGGAGAAATTGCTCGTTTTGAGCAATTTCTTCTTTTGTCACTATGTTTTCAAAAAGCTGTCTGCTGCAGAGGCGTCATAAAGCGTCTATATGAGGGAAATGGTTAAAAAGGTTAAACTGAACGTTTAGTTTATATGTATGTTTGTAACTCCGTTATTTTCGAACTTTAGTCTTTCGACAATTTATAGAGGTCATTGCACCAATCGTCATTCATTTTTCACCAAAAGGATAGGAGTCCAAGCGGTACGGCAGAATGATGTTTGCCTTAGATGCATGTTGTGTGTACTACTGGGATGTATTCAGAGTTATCTATCAGGAAAATCGATCGCTGTTTGTTCACCAAATCCACCAATCAAATTACAGCGTTTTTAAAACTAGTTCACGCCGGTGTGTTAGGTAAATCTTGACTATAACTCGTGCTTAACAGTACACGGAACCAACTGTTGTAAAATGTCGCGTACTCTGGACCAAGAGTTCATCACAATCCCGTTACTGAGTTTTCTGAACATACGTAGAACTTACATTGTACTGCAGTTTTGCTATCTCCTGATCTTTATTCGGCATCGTCCGTTCGCTGGTGAATCTGGACGAACTTCCCATGCTTCTAAATTTGTTCAGTTCTCTATCTTTGATCTCGATTTCTCTGGAATCGCAATAAAAGGGAGATCAACTATTCGGAAGTTAATAGTATGTATGTTTTTATCTCCCTTGAATGAGTGTTTCTTGCCTTTGAATCAGTTTAAGGTTCTCATTTTGAAATGTGCATAACCGCGCGTAATTATTTATAATCTAAGGGGAACAATTCTGGTTGGCATAGGACTGAAGTTCTCTCCATTTATTTGCTTCAAGGAAAATTCAAAATGTTTTTTTGAGTGCGCTGATGTTTTCGTCATTATTTTCACACAAACAAGAGTTGGATTTCACTGTTCAAATACATTTAATTTAGAAAATGATCTGTTTATTTTAACTCTTTCAGCGCCAAAGGCAATATTGAGGCTTTTGAAACCAATACTGAAATCAGCATTGTTTGCTTTTTAATTATCAAAGTACTCCAAACTTTTTATTACATGAGAAATGGAGACGCCCGATTTTAATGATGGAAGAGTCTACTTTAAACAATTCGGCGCTGAAAGAGTTAACCCTTTCCCTCATATATACGCTTTCTGACGCCTCTGCAGCAGACGGCTATTTGAAAACATAGTGACAAAAGAAGAAATTGCACAAAACGTGCAATTTCTTCTTTTGTCACAATGTTTTCCACTTTTTGTCATAGGTTATCCATTCAATTATGGAGATTTTCTATGTTTTGACAAAATATGTTCAAATTCGTCTGCTGCAGAATTGTCGTATGAGGGAAAGGGTTAAAAGTGAACGTTAACTTGCTACAGATTTCTTTTTTTTTTTTTTTATATATCGCTATCAAGGCATTCCTCATAATGATATCATGGTCTTCTGTGGAGACAAAATTGCTATCCACTGACCAAAGTCATGCACTTCCGGTATTCACTCAGCAGGTGCGCATTATAACGAGCGATTATAACCGACTGGTTACGTAAAGCCAAATCTTACATATATCCAGAGATCCATATAGAGCCCCTCTCTGACGCGTTAAATAATCAGGACAATTCTAGGAAATGTAATGGAAAAAAATGAAAGCTTGAGAATACGAAGAAGAATTCTGACTATATTGTATATAAATAGCATATTTACCGTATTTACCTGTAGGCTTGTTCAAGTTCAAACATTTGCTGAACTAGTCGTTGCTGCATTGAACTGTCCATCGGCTTATCAGCCATGTTTAATGTCTTCATTTCTGAGGGATTAAATATTTAAATAGTCAAGATTGTCTTACAAATGCAATACAACACAATATACCTTATTGTTTTGCATAACAATAAACAATTTATAGAGAATATTTGTTTGTTTTGAGTGGATATGGAATATATCTCTTCGAGAAGTGATACAATTGAAAATGTTAAAACTGTATCACTTCGAGTTGAAATATATTCCATATCCACTCAAAACAAACTAATTTTCTTTTTATTTTATGATAATTGATGATGAAATAATGGAACTATTTGGTGTCTTCGTACCTGTTCACACGCGGACGAATCTGTGTGAATGTATTTGTTTACTACACAATGTCAGACAATGACAATAAGTCCGATTTGTTGAATTTACGAAATACGGAATTATACACGGGTATAGATATTATATTTAGGTATTTCTTTATATATATGTATATATAACGTGTGTAGTATAACATGACTGGAAACTAGGAAAATGATATAATCCATATCACCCACACTGTGGGATATAGGTATGACATCTTACTGATAGAACTCAGTATCTCTTCGTTTAGCATTAAATAGATATTAATAACAATGCCAAGTACAAATGGATGACGTTTCTTTAATAATTTATCTAATCACGAACAGCTGCAGTGTACTTCTTGTGTTTCTTCACAAAAATGCATCATTCAAACTGATATGAGCCGTCCCGCGAGAAAACCAACATTATGGCCTCCTCGTAATGTATCGACCCAGATCAGCCTGCGCAGTCCGCGCAGGCTAATCCGAGCCGATACATTCCGTCTCAGGGGTATAGAGGTATAGAGTAATTGTTCCTGAAACAACAAAATCCACACGAGGCGAAAAGTGTCTGTCCGGGCTATAGCCTGCGCGGCATGCTTAGGTTGATCCGGGTTGATACTTTACGCAGAGTCCACAATGTTGGTTTTCTCGCGGGACGGCTCAAATATGCATTTCTTATGCAATGGATTGATTCCTTTAAAACGCAAAACGACTATATAAAATAAAAGTCATTTGCTAATAGAACTAAGAAAAAATCGTATTAAACAAATAGCGTTATTTTTTTTTTTTAAATAGAAATATTTGCAAAAGGGTTAACGGTGTAATAGCTTCAAATACATGTCATTTATTTTTTATCAAGGTTTCTCGCCATTTTCAACCATATTTGAGTTATATCGTCTGTAAACTCATACATGATTCCTGCGTGATTTACCAGAACTAGGCTAGGGAAATGAGCCATGTCCAAGAACATTGCACAATACATAAATCAGTAAGTTTATTAGGCTATAATATACGGTTTATTTCTCAATTATGAACAGAAAAGTACGAAAAATCATGTTATAGAAAAAGCTATTTAATAACAAAAATAACTACCTTTATTCCGTTAATCAGTCTGTTTGTGTGTAACATTTATCCTTTTTTACCGATCCTAAATGCAAATTGTAAATCAATCAATCAATCAATCAATAAATCAATCAAACATACAAGTGTATTCAATGTTTGAAATGTTTTCATGAACGTACGTTTTAAAATTAAAACCTACTATTCGATACATTAACATTGACTTAAAAAAAAAATCCCCGACAATTGGTTAATGTGTCTAAATCCTTTACGTGATACGATATAGTTCAATAGTCGGCTTCGGTTTAGAAACCGGCAAAAATGTAACATCTGGACAATTGGTAGAATCATTTTGGTACAGAGTTCTTAAGCATTGTGGGCAATGGAATAATTGTACAATTACAGATATTTCTCTTTTTCCAGTGTTGTTTACCGAAATCGTCTGTTGTAGATACATGAAAAGTTGTGTATACCAGGGAAAGGATTAAGTATATATCACTTTTGTATTATTTCGAAACGGACGTAATTATATCTTCGGTCGACACGTAGATGCACCAGTATGGAATTAAAGAAATACTTTCGACGAGTAATGTGTTGTTATATACAATAGACCAACTCGAATGAAACGAACCGGGAAACTGTGCCATTGTTTCAACACTCTTATGACAATAAGTGCGTTCTTGTTTTTATCTCGTTACTAAATTTTATTTTGAAAAAAAATCAATAGATTATAATGCAAATGAAAATAAACATTGATACATAACGGAAACATTGTATAAAAGGGAGAGATTCATTGCTGTCTGCTATTTCTCCTTTATAACAAATGTATTCAAAAAATGGCTTCTAGCATTCAAATTCGATCATTGTTGTAGCGAAGGGTTTAAGCTGTATAAGGTCTTTCAATTGAAAGTTGTTGCTAGGTGTACATGTAAGCATATACTGTCTTGTACCGATGTTGTGCGAGCGTACCCATGGCACGAGACGTCTTAAGAACGAGCCCCGAAATAACCTGACTTTATCTAAGGACCTGTTACAAAGTAAAGTTGAAAACATATCACAGCTATTTGTATTTGCATATGAGCCGTTCCACGAGAAAACCAACATTATGGTCTCTGCGTAATGTATCGTCCAAGATCAGCCAGCGCAGTCTTCGCAGGCAGGCTAATCCGGGCCGACACATTCCGTCTCAGGGGGATAGAGGTATAGAGTAAAGATTCCTGAAACAGAAAATCCACAGGAGGCGAAAAGTGTCTGCCCGGATTAGCCTGCGCGGCATGCTTAAGCTGATCCAGGTTGACACTTTACGCAGAGTCCATAATGTTGGTTTTCTCGTGGGACGGCTCATATGTATTACTTAGTAATATTGACCTGATCCTGACTTTAGCACAAATATATGTGAGCCACACCTGGCCATTGTGGGTCTTAATGGCACTTCGTTCATTTTACGTGTTTTGTCCGAAGATGTAATAAGATTTATTTAACATACAGGTTCTTTCATCCAAATATAAGATAGTTTTCAGTTAAACAAATCTTTTTGAAGAAAACACACCCATGTCATAAAAAAGGTCCCTTTTCGCACAAAGGTCAGAATCAGGTCAATTTTCTCGAGTGATATTTAGACATTTATAGGCTCCTCGAAGAGAACGGAGAAGCCTTTTGTCGGCGCGATGTCTGATTGTCTGTTTCGCGCGCGCGCGCTCGTGTGTGTGTGTGTGTGTGTGTGCGCGCGCGCGCGCGTCTCTGTCTCTCTCTGTCTCTCTGTCTATATAGACGATATAGGCACCTATATAAGGTGTGTTTTCGTCAGACTGTAATGACGATATAGGCATTTATCTATAGTGTTTTTTTGTCAGCTGTATAGACGATATAGGCACCTATATAAGGTGTGTTTTCTTCAGACTGTAATGACGATATAGGCATTTATCTATAGTGGTTTTTTGTCAGACTGTATAGACGATATAGGCACGTATTTATGGTGAGTTTTCGTCAGACTGTATAGACGATATATAGGCACCTATCTATGGTGAATTTTCGTCAGACTGTATAGACGATATAGGCACCTAACTATGGTTGGTTTTCGTCAGACTGTATAGACGATATAGGCACCTATCTATGGTGAGTTTTCATCAGACTGTTTACACGATATAGGCACATATCTATGGTGTGTTTTCATCAGACTGTATAGACGATATAGGCACCTATCTATGGTGGGTTTTCGTCATACTGTATAGACGATATAGGCACCTATCTATGGTGAGTTTTCGTCAGACTGTATAGAGGATATATGCAGCTATCTATGGTGGGTTTTCGTTAGACTGTATAGACGATATAGGCACCTATCTATGGTGGGTTTTCGTTAGACTGTATAGACGATATAGGCACCTATCTATGGTGAGTTTTCGTCCGATTGTATACACGATATAGGCACCTATCTATAGTGTTTTTTTGTCAGACTGTATAGACGATATAGGCACCTACCTATGGTGAGTTTTCGTCAGATTGTATAGAGGATACAGGCACCTATCTATGGTGGGTTTTCGTTAGACTGTATAGACGATAAAGGCACCTATCTATTGTAAGTTTTCGTCAGACTGTATAGACGATATAGGCACCTATCTATGGTGAGTTTTCGTCCGATTGTATACACGATATAGGCACCTATCTATAGTGTTTTTTTTGTCAGACTGTATAGACGATATAGGCACCTTTCTATGGTGTGTTTTCATCAGACTGTATAGACGATATAGGCACCTATCTATGGTGGGTTTTCGTCATACTGTATAGACGATATAGGCACCTATCTATGGTGAGTTTTCGTTAGACTGTATAGAGGATATAGGCAGCTATCTATGGTGGGTTTTCGTTAGACTGTATAGACGATAAAGGCACCTATCTATTGTGAGTTTTCGTCAGACTGTATAGACGATATAGGCACCTAACTATGGTGAGTTTTCGTCCGATTGTATACACGATATAGGCACCTATCTATGGTGGTTTTTTGTCAGACTGTATAGACGATATAGGCACCTATCTATGGTGAGTTTTCGTCAGACTGTATAGAGGATATAGGCACCTATCTATGGTGGGTTTTCGCTAGACTGTATAGACGATAAAGGTACCTATCTATTGTGAGTTTTCGTCAGACTGTATAGACGATATAGGCACCTATCTAT
Organism: Serripes groenlandicus; assembly: GCA_031761405.1. Lineage (NCBI taxonomy): Eukaryota > Metazoa > Mollusca > Bivalvia > Cardiida > Cardiidae > Serripes > Serripes groenlandicus. The sequence goes on along the minus strand of JASEVX010000002.1, from coordinate 41,792,209 downwards.
GGTGAGTTTTCGTCCGATTGTATACACGATATAGGCACCTATCTATAGTGGTTTTTTGTCAGACTGTATAGACGATATAGGCACCTTTCTATGGTATGTTTTCGTCAGACTGTATAGACGATATAGGCACCTGTCTATAGTGAGGTTTCGTCAGACTCTATAGACGATATAGGCACCTATCTATGGTGGGTTTTCGTGTGATGGGGTGGATATTTATCTCGTGTTATTGACGCCGCGTGGAAGCGCGACGTCAGTATGGGATAGGTTTTAATTTTGTACCATGGGGTGACGTAATCGAAAAGGGAGCAACCAACGCATAGTATTGTAAAGAAAAACTCATGTAATATGTTTGAAAAAACAACCTTTATGATTGAATAAATTGTATTAACTGATTTAAGAAACAACAAGATACAAAATATGTACATCTTTTAACGTTGTTACAAAACTTTAGACATATTTAAATTGTTTTTAATTACTGTTCCCCAACTAACTAGGCTAAGCTTTTTTATGACTTGGTTTACTAGGCTACGCTTTTTTAAATGTTTGTTTTACTGCTCTGACGACTCGATTCATCAAAGCTCAGAAAAAAGATTCGGGTGATGGTTTTCCTATTTATTTCTGTTGTATTAATAAACTTAAAACATTCCTCCCCATACAGTTGTTCATTCAGAACATTGTATTCTTGCTGTATGTTGACTATACATGAGAACTTTTTCTTTTAATTTCATAAATGCTTAATTTTGATATTAAATATCTTTAAACTTGTTAGAATTATTTGTATTTTTTGTTTATATACTCTCGTTTTTTGTTATCATACTTCTGCTCAACTAGAAGGAGAATAGACTTCCCTCTCTCCTTCCAAAGATTGTGTCACATTTAACTTATAACTAGAGGAATTAACTCTTAAGTTAATATCTGTTAATATTTCAGTATCTATGTTTTTTGTTTATCTAATTGATCTAGTTAGAGCAGATTTAAAATTAAGTAACTTCAGCTTGTATGACACTTTATTGTTGCAGTCAATGTTAAGCAAATGGTAAACCAAATGGTTTGAAGACTTAACCTGTCATTTCACGACTAAACTTTACATGCTGAATATCACATAGATCGTAGCATATAAAGTGTATAAAATGGACCCTTTTTGCTCGTAATAACATTTTATTATAGACTATGGTATCAAGGTGAGCAATAAAGGAACATCTTGGCCTTCTTGTTTAAGATAAGGTACATTTGGCCTTCTTGTTCAAAATATTTACATCCTGTCCGTTTGCACAGGTTATTTAAATGTATTGAACTGCATCTGCTTCCCTTTAAGTCATGCTTTAAAATCATACACGCCGTCTTTGATGCTTATCATCATAATTTGTCTTGTACTAAATATAATACAGTGCTAGTGTATTTGTATATGTCAACAGATACATCTAGGACTAGATTATATGTTGACGGACGTCGAATCTTCAATTTTCACAAATGAAAATAAGACGCAAAAAGCTATAATGAGGCTCACATGTAAATCAAATCTTGACCCTACGGTTATAACTCGTTTGTTTGCTGAATTTAACTAATCTCTAATTTGAAGATTGACTTTACATTTCCTAGTTGGATCGACAAACTGACAGACAAACAGATGGAATGAAGGAAAAATATCGTGAAAAGAAGAAATTGCTTATCGTAACCATTTCTTCTTTTTTTTCACAAAAGTTTCAACCATTTTCAATAATCATACCTTCATTTACAGAGATGTAATCTGTTTCAGGTTATTCAAAATGTGCCTGAAAGGGAGAAAGAGCAAAGAAATGCCTGTAGCAAAACATCAAAATACAGATAGTATGGAAAGCTTTGACTACATCAGGTTTTAAAGCATTGTGTGAAAAGGAGGAATTGCTAATTGCCAGCAATTGCTTCATTTTCCACAATATTTTCAATATTCGTCTGTTATAGTATCTTTCACGGAAAGGGTTTAGCTATAATGGAAAAGAATTAACCCTTTCCCGCTTACAAACGCTTTATGGTGCATATGCAGCATTTGACATTTGAAAACATCGTGACAAAAGGAGAAATCGTTATCGTAGGCAATTTTTACTTTTGCTACAGTATTTTCAAATCTTGTCAATAATTATAGTTTTATTCACAGTGATTTTCATATGTATTCTAGGTCGTCTGTTGCAGACTTGTTGGTATCACAGTACGGTCACCGTTTACAAATAAAACTGACATTAAGGTCAAACATAGCTCAGAATGTGTTTCCCTTGTCGGAACTCTTATGAGTCATTAATGCAAGCCGATGGATTTAGCGTTATTCATTCATATCAGTGTGAAGCAGATGACGACCAATCAAAAATTAGACTTTCGCGGATTAAGACAATAGTTGAACACGGTTGCGGCCTTAAGTCGACTCTTCGAAACGCTTGCTAGGAATGGTAAATGGGCGAAAAGCCCCTGTCCCAACAATGTGGCAAAAGACGAAGTTCCCCTTGGCCCCACTGTTTTCAAATCTGTTCAATAACTAAACTTGTATTACTATTTAATGTATTGAGAGTAACCTAGTTTTTACCTACATATTTTCAAAATCGTCTGCTGCCAGCTTGACGTATGTAGGAAATGGTTAAATATCATGTGCACATATTTAGATGTCTTCAATTTGTTTCAGTTTAAGCCTTTCCCAATAACAGAATACAGTTGTCGCATCTGCAGCAAACGACTCTTGTTAATGTATTTTCAATTCTCATTAATAATTACACTTTTATCTATAGTTGTTTTTTCCTAATATTTGCCTACATGTTTTATAAGTCAGCTGCTGCCACCAAGTTTGACTTATGTGCAAAGTTCTAGATAAGGAGGGTTTAACAGCTCTTTTCCTGACAATATCCCTCTTATTATCCAACCAAACCCTATGTTGTAGGTACTCAAAAGGATTTTAGAACAAGCAAAACGCTCCTTATTCACTGCGTTTAACCTAATTGATTCACTACTTCACTGTCTTTAACCTAATTGATTCACTACACTGTTTTTAACCTGATGGATTCATTACATTAGCACAATCAGGTCTAGTTCTACACTGTTCGTATTTGGTTTTTTAAAAAGTGTTCAAAAGCCTTCTTATAAGAAGTGTTTCGCTTAATACAAAATAGTACGGAAATACAGCCGACTCTTTTCTACACTTGTCACATAGACCGGTAGACCAGGGATTCGATCCCAATTCAGGGAGTAGTTGATCCCGTCCTTGGCGCTCAGGATTACAGGAATAGAATTACGACTTATGCACTGGTTCGAGGATAATAATAAGCAGTAGTAAATCTAGTTATTTACCTATGAAGGGCCGTGATATGACTGAAATACTGTTGTTTTAGGAGAAGTGTTACCTGCACGAACAGTCCACACGTTGTTTAGCCCTAGGTACAACTTGTGACAAAAACGTATAAGCATCCACCTTTGATTAAGTGGTACAATATAAGAGAGACAAATCGCAGCACGTCTCGCGTATTATCCATTATTCAAGGTTAAGGCCACATTGACTAAAACTTGGCGATGACTTTTGAGTTTTGATTTTCATGCGGTATTACGCCGTTTTCACCACGCACTATTTCAGTTATATCACGACGACAGTTCACATGTTCATGATCCCTTGGTAAACAAACCAATAATAGTCTTGGACATGTGCCTTGCCCAATGGGTATTCCACCGTAATCGAGGCGACTGGGAATCAATCCCGGGACGGCCGGTTCCAAATCCCCGATGCTTACCACTCGGCTACCGCGTTGTCACAGTGGGCCTTCAGTCCGGACAGACTGATCCGGGCCGACAAAATCCGTTTCAGGGGGATAGAGGTATAGAGTAATGATTCCTGAAACAGAAAATCCACAGGATTGAATGCTTAGATCTGAGTCGATACATTACGCAGAGGCCATAATGTTGTTTTTCTCGCGGGACGGCACATATTTATTAGTATAGGGTAGCATTACGACTGACTCGATGGTGTCAGGGTAAATGGACCGGTATTTCGAGCAACTTAACAGGGAAACGCCGTGATATAACTGATACATTGTTAAAAGCAGCATAAAACACTATTTTTTCTCGACTGCGTACCTTTGTTATAATAAGCCTTTATAATTAAAATGGCAACTCAGAACAATTATATAAATATAATATCCACGTATAAGTGAAAATTTAATCTTTAATTGAATTAAAGACATTGTGGCAAAAGGGGAACTTGCTATTTAAGAGCAATTCTTCCCCTTTTCATTATGTTTTCATAACTATCTTCTGAGGTGGCCTCTACATTACGTCTCGATGTGGGAAAATGATAACTTAAGAGTTTTGAACCAAATTTCACCGAAGCCAATACACCAAAAAGCTTAATTCGCCAATCAAAAATAAAGCATTGCTTTGTTGTAGGATCACATGACATGTGACTCGGCGCAGGAAAGAAATGTATTTGGAAAGTTGCGACCATTGTAGACCCGGTTAAGTATACATACTGGTACTCAGAGCATGACTGCTTTAATTGATTAAAGTTAAGAACAGTTTTCAACAATATTCAGTTATATAAGACAACACGACGGCCAGTATTTGCCTAACTTTCTCATTTATTTATTTATTTATTAGGGTTTTACGCCGCTTTCAACATTATTTCAGTTATATCACGTCGACAGTTCACTTATTCATGATCCCTGGGTAAACAAGCCAGTACTAGGCTAGAAAATGTGCCTTCGCCAAGGGCACTCCTAACTTTCTCAAATCATGGGGTTCTTTGATTTGCGTTTTACTAGGAATGCAGCAATACTTTCAGTTATATCAAGGCATTTCTGAGAAAGTTGCCAGAACAACTGGTCCATTTATCCTAACACCAGCCAGTCAGTCGTATTGCTAACCCCACACCCCTGAGCGCAAAGGATGGACAGCCATTACTACCATTTTTAAAGTCGTTTGTAATACATATGTTTTATTGTACAAACATGAAGAATTTTGAGCTTCGGTAAAAGGCAATGCAATTCTTAATATGACCTTTATAGTGTTTTCTAGTCATTTTCCATTATATTTTGATTTTCAAATCGTGTGGATAAACAATGATCTCTCGCAGCGAGGCTGACGCTCCAGCCATCACGCCACCGAGGCAGTTTGGGCATCGCACCCCGGCTGCCCGGTTACAAATACAGGATGCTAACCACTCAGCCCGGCGGGTTCCCAATGGACGGTTAGATTTGATTCAACTCACGACCACTTGAACGTCACACTGCGAATTAACTGACCCTGGTTTATAATACATAAACATGTATATACATATATATATATATCAAAAAAAGTGTGCCAAGTGAGGTGAAAGGGAACTTGTAACATTTTCAAACAGCGAATACTCAGGTGAGCATTCATTGATGGTCTACAATGTGAAGAATTATAGACATATTTCTTCTGAGTATAACCAAGAGTTATGTAACGTCAAATAAAGTAGTCTATTTTGTTAATATGAAACTTAAATGTTAAGTTTAGACTTTCTAATTTCAACGGAATTTAGATAGCAGTAGTATTCGATTGGATTGGTTAAATTTAGTTTAAACATATCTAGTTTACATCAATTGCGAAACAAGCTTTCAGCTTAAATTAATCACGCTCGATGTCTGCTTCCCAAAGTCAGAACGCGCTCATCACGGGACTCGAACTCGACATCTGCACGACTGTCTTCCACACGATTGGATTGCACCTGATGTGTACGCTGTGCCAATGTAACAATGCTGAAAAGCTACATTGTAGTCTGACTATTTTCGCTCCAAATCCGTATTGTATTATGCCAAAGCAGTATCGGGTGCAATAAGACCCTGTGTTTGCCTGAAGTGGCCAATATAAAAAGCAAAGCGTCTGTGTAGCTGGATTATTGTATTGTCTAACGACCAGAAAACAATAGGCATCTCGCTTATGGTAATTAATTTTCTTATTGGTGAATACACATTGATTATCGCGCTCAGGGTTGCGTTGTTAGCATTACGACTGACAAGCTGTCGTGTGTTCCATAGTAAACACAAAACAAACAGTTTAAGCTACCTGTTTTATGAATGGAAAACAGGTAGAACATGTTTGGTTAACCGACTAAGGAACGGTATATCGACAAAACCTATATAGGTTTCGCAAAACAGGTTTTGAGTTTTGTGACTATGGAAGACAGGTATAGTGTCAGGATAAATTGACTATTAGTTCTGGTAACTTACACAGGAAACGCCCTAATATAACTGAGCAATAAAACAGTTTGATGACTAAATCTCAGTCAGCCTCGGCCATATTCCCTAAATCTATGTCAGCCTCAGTCACATTCCCTGAGTCTCAGTCAGCCTCAGTCACATTCCCTAAGTCTCCGTCAGCCTCAGTCACGTTACCTAAGTCTCCGTCACGTTCCCTAAGTCTCAGTCACTTAACGTCAGCCTCGGTCACGTTCAATTAGTCTCAGTCAGCCTCAGTACCATTCCCTAAGTCTCCATCAGCCTCAGTCACCTTAACTAAGTCTCCGTCTGTCGCAGTCACGTTAACTAAGTCTCAGTCACGTTAACTAAGTCTCAGTCAGCCTCAGTCACATTTCCTAAGTCTCCGTCAGCCTCAGTCTTCTTAACTAAGTCTCCGTCTGTCCCAGTCACGTTAACTAACCTCGGTCACGTTCAATTAGTCTCAGTACCATTCCCTAAGTCTCCGTCAGCCTCAGTCACTTAACTAAGTCTCCGTAAACCTCGGTCACCTTAAGTCTCCGTCAGCCTCAGTCACTTGAACTAAGTCTCCGTCTGTCGCAGTCACGTTAACTAAGTCTCCGCCATGCTCGGTCACCTTAATTTAGTCTCCGTCAGCCTCAGTCACATTCCCTAAGTCTCCGTCAGCCTCAGTCACTAAGTCTCCGTCAGCCTCAGTCACCTGAACTAAGCCTCCGTCTGTCGCAATCACGTTAACTAAGTCTCCGTCAGCCTCGGTCACCTTAACTTAGTCTCCGTCAGCCTCAGTCACATTCCCTAAGTATCCGTCAGCCTCAGTCACATTCTCTAAATCTCCGTCAGCATCATTCCCTAAGTCTAAGTCAGCCTCAGTCCCTAAGTCTCCGTCAGCCTCAGTCACATTAACTAAGTCTCCATCAGTCTCCGTCACCTTCCCTTAGTCGCCATAAGTCTCTGTCCTATTCCCTAAGTTTACATCAATCTCAGTCACCATCAGTAAGCTTCCCTAAGTCTCATTCGACATTAGTAACCTTCCCTAAGAATCAGCCACCATCAGTCTCCATCACCTTCCATCAGGCTCAGTCACGATCAGTCACTTTCCCTAAGTCTCAGTCACCATCAGTCACATAAAGTACATATACGTTTGTCAATTTTGTTTTGACCTAGCTGGGACTCGAACCCACGACACTTGCATTGACTTGCATTGACAGATGGCTGCTCTACCAACAGAGCTAACGAGCTTCATACAAATCCATGCCATTTCAAGATATATATGTATTCATAGGTAATTACCAGGACAATACTACGCGGTAAAATTTAAAGTATTTTTTATGTAATCATCGACATGAAGTGGTATCTCATCATAATTGTTCAAGCCTTCGTATTGTAATTTTAAACAGTTTAAATGTTTACTAAATACATATTAGTAAACAGGTTTACACATCAATCTTCGCCTGCAACTGATTAATACGTAAACGCAGGTGTTCAAATCAACACCTCGTCGTAGCCTAGTGGCTAAGCACGAAGCACTTCAAACCTAAAAGTTCACTTTTCATTGGTTCGATTCTTATGCTAGGCGTTCATTTTTGTCCGTTTTTTTTCTGAATTTGAATTGAATATAATTGGGATTCGCTAGGTATCCCTTTATTGTCAGGCTTTTCCGACTGTCTGTGTCTGTGTGTGCAAAAGGAGCTCAGGGTGTGCGCGTTTGATTTTCGTTGCTAACGACCAATTTTATTTTTAAGAATAAAAAACATTTTTCTATTATCTCTTACAGGTTTGAATGTGGAGAGCCCAAACGTCGGTTATAGATACTTCGAGATGTTTAGAAAAAACGTATCCGTTACGATTTTTGATTTAGGCCTTTGTTTTTAAATGCTAGCCTTCCAAAGATAGCCAATACTATGCAGCTAGCAAAACACCTCGTTTTAAGAACCCAAACCAGTTTTATATGTTCTCCTACAGTTTTTAATTAAAAGAGTTGAAACTTCTGATAAAGATACTTCGGGATATTTAGAAAAAACGTATCCGTAACGATTTTTTATTTAGGCCTTTGTTTTCAAATGGTAGCCTTTGAAAGATAGGGTATAGTTACAGTCGTTTTTTACTTATATCGCCCCTAGCGCTGCAGTGATAGCATTTGATAGCGATGTTATTGCACCATCTAATATAGCTATTCAATAGCTACAACAAGTTTTGGTTACGTGATTGACTTCCAACCTCGAGTTTCAGAGCTAGAGCCGGAAGTTTGCAAAATATGCAAAGGCGAATCCCACGTCGCCTACCGGCTTGTTGTCAGGATTTTCCAAACCGAAGAGCCGAATCCGATGAAACTTTGTGAACAGGTGCCAAACGATTTCAGGGTGTGCGCGTTTAAGTTTCGTTGCTAAGGACCCACTAGTTGCTAGGCAGATAACAAAGAAACGCATTTTAAGACCCCAAATCATTTTTCTATCTTCTCATACAGTTTTGAATGTGCAGATCTGAAACTTCGGTTATAGATAATTGATATATTTAGAAAAAACGTATCTGTTACGATTTTTGACTTAGCCTTTGTTCCCAAATGGTATCCTTTCAAAGATAACCGTTGCTATGCAGCTTGCAAAAAAATGGGGTTTAAGAACCCAAACCATTTTTCCATCTTCTCCTACAGTTCTGAATGCGGAGAGCTGAAACTTCGGTTAGAGATAATTGAATTTAGAAAAAACAAATCCGTTACGATTTTTTATTTAGGCCTTTGTTTCTAAATTCTAGCCTTTCAAATATAGGGTAATTATTTACATTTTAACGTTTTTGACTTCAATCGCCCCTAGCGCTGCAGTGGTAGTATTTGATAGCGATTTCATTGCACCATCTGATAAACCTATTCAAGAGCTACAAACCCAATTAGGTTAAAGACAGTGAAGTAGTGAATTAATTAGGTTAAACGCAGTGAATCAGTGAATATATAAGGTTAAAAACACTGAAGCAATGAATAGATTAAGTTAAACACAGAGAAGCAGTGAATCAGTTAGGACGAAAACAGTGAACCAGCCGCCGTGATGTGACTGAAAGATTATTGAAAAAACGGCGTTTAACTCCAATCAATCAATCATCGAAATGTTATTTGATTGATTGAACAAATTTTACCATTTTTACCGAAATACCAAACAAGAACAAAGTGTTTCATTATTATGTGATCAAAATATATATTCGATGTGCTTTAACAAATATGAATTACATAGGAGAAGCGTAATGATACTTCAAAACACAAACAAACATAGTTGATAATTATACAATATCATCGAATTCGGATCGAGTACTATCACGGCTGTACAGCAGGTTTTCTTGTCCTGTTGGATTTGGAGTATCGAGTCGAGTTATGAAAGAGTTATGGGGAAAAGAGAGATGATACAAATAGGCGACATCTACCTTTCTTACCATATGACCCCTACTCAAATTCATACTGCTAATTTTACAGTCATCGTATTTTCCCTCAGATACTTATAAACCAATTGGCTAATATTGATAATAAACAAGAATGTTAAATAATTCATCCCAATATCGTTTATAAACAAACACGTTTGATTTAAATTAAATATTGACCATTCCACACTTCAAATTGTTAAATGAGAAAAACGTATTTTTATTATAAAAAGAAAGAATTTGGTGTGATTCAAACCATTGTCTTCTTTGCTGAATTTAGTTCGTGCGAACCCTTTAGACCTCTCGGCCATTTTGTGTTGCTTATATATACGTGATAATAAATATTTGAAAAATGAAATGACATGACTTTAAGATGGAGGTAAGTTTTCCATTTTCTGTGTAAGTTTGTCTAAAAAATGTTTTAATATTGAAATAAAAAAAAGATTCTCCATAAAAAAATATAAAGTCATTAAGTATTCAAATGAAATAAGTTAAGGACTTCATTTTTTGTTATTCTAAAAACTACCTTTATTATAACTTAAGATAATTGTTCATCGGTACTATTTCGAATTCCAATGTATAGTTATTTAGCAATAAAAAAAAAAAAGGAAAATAAATTAAATAAACAAAATAATATGAAGCGATTCAAGCGTCTTGTCACTGATCCATCGCTAACAATTTTAAAGTCCCACCCACGTAGTAGTTGTAGTAGTAGTAGCATTAATAGTATAATTAATAGTAGTAGTAGTAGATATATTAGCAGCAGTAAGAGTAGAGTAGGATACACTTAGAGTAGAGGTAAAGGTAGGTTTAGGGTAGGAGTAGGATAGATGTAGAGGTAGGATACAGTAGGGTATGAGAGTAACTCACAACATACTGTGTATGGAGCACGTTGAGGATCCAAGAAGCACCGGTGATATTATTTTAAAAACAAGGAAGAAGTGAATCAATTAGTTAACGCGTTGAAGAAGTGAATCAATTAGTTAACGCGTTGAAGAAGTGAATCAATTAGTTAACGCGTTGAAGCAGTGAATCAATTAGTTAACGCGTTGAAGAAGTGAATCAATTAGTTAACGCGTTGAAGAAGTGAATCAATTAGTTAACGCGTTGAAGAAGTGAATCAATTAGTTAACGCGTTGAAGAAGTGAATCAATTGGTTAACGCGTTGAAGAAGTGAATCAATTGGTTAATGCGTTGAAGCAGTGAATCAATAAGTTAATGCGTTGACGAAGTGAATCAATTGGTTAACGCGTTGAAGAAGTGAATCAATTAGTTAACGCGTTGAAGCAGTGAATCAATTGGTTAACGCGTTGAAGCAGTGAATCAATTAGTTAACGCGTTGAAGAAGTGAATCAATTAGTTAATGCGTTGAAGCAGTGAATCAATTAGTTAACGCGTTGAAGAAGTGAATCAATTAGTTAATGCGTTGAAGCAGTGAATCAATTAGTTAACGCGTTGAAGAAGTGAATCAATTAGTTAACGCGTTGAAGCAGTGAATCAATCATTTTTAAAAACAGTGAAGTAGTGAATCAATTAGGTTAAACGCAGTGAATCAGTGATTCCATAAGGTTAAAAACAGTGCAGTAGTGAATTAATTTGGTTAAACGCAGTGAATAAGGAGCGTTTTGCTTATTCTAAAATCGTAACCCTATGTTGTCGTACTCAAAAGAATCGTCTGAATGAGACGATAATTTTGAGTACCTACAACATAGGGTTTGGTTGGATAATAAGAGGGATATTGTGGGGGAAACAGCTGTTAACCCCTCCTTATCTGGACCCTTGCACATACGTCTAACTTGCAGCAGATGACTTATAAAACATGTAGACAAATGTTAGGAAAAAACAACTATAGATAAAAGTGTAATTATTAATGAGAATTGGAAACACATTAACAAGAGCAGTCTGCTGCAGATGCGACAACTGTATTCTGTTATTGGGAAAGGCTTAAACTGAAACAAATTGAAGACATCTAAAGATGTGCACATGCTATTTAACCATTTCCCACATACGTCAAGCTGTCAGCAGACGATTTTGAAAACATGTAGGTAAAAACTAGGTAACTCTTAATAGATTAAATAGTAATACAAGTTTAGTTACCATTCCTAGCAAGCGTTTCAAAAAGTCGACTTATGGCCGCAACCGTTCAACTATTGTCTTAATCCGCGAAAGTCTAATTTTTGATTGGTCATCATCTGCTTCACACTGATATGAACGAATAATGCAAAATCCATCGGCTTGCATTAATGACTCATAAGAGTTCCGACAAGGGAAACACACTCTGAGCTATGTTTGACCTTAATGTCAGTTTTATTTGTAAACGGCAACCGTACTGTGACCCCAACAAGTCTGCAACAGACGACCTAAAATACATATGAAAATCACTGTGAATCAAATATAATTATTGAAAGGATTTGCAAATATTGTAGCAAAGGTAGAAATTGCCTACGATAACGATTTCTCCTTTTGTCACGATGTTTTCAAATGTCAAATGCTGCCTAGATAACATCTCTGTTAATGAAGGTATTATTATTGAAAATGGTTAAAAATGGTTGAAACCTTTGTGAAAAAAGAAGAAATGTTTACGATAAGCAATTTCTTCTTTTGTCACGATATCGATCCAACTAGGAAATGTAAAGTCAATCTTCAAATTAGGGATTAGTTAAATTCAGCAAACAAACGAGTTATAACCGTAGGGTCAAGATTTGTTTTACATGTGAGCCGGATTGCGTCTTATTTTCATTTTTGAAAATTGAAGATTCGACGTCCTTCAACATATAATCTAGTCCTAGATGTATCTGTTGACATATACAAATACACTAGCACTGTATCAATATTAGTATAACGTCAATTTACGTTGTATAGTTCCGTTGTAGAGATTCAATTAAACCCCATATCGCTAGATGCGGCTCATATGGGATAACAAATACATTAACAGTACTATAACATGTTAACCCTTTCTCAAACACAGACGTATTTTGACGCATCGAATCAAGTCTTCTGTACTTAATTACTTTGTGTGTAGCCTAATATCTGTATCATTATCATGTAAATCATTAAATTGATTGTGAGTATCAAAGAAATTGCTGTCCTTTTTCTTTCTTTCTCTCTCTCTCTCTCTCTCTCTCTCTCTTTTTTTCCCTTTCTCTCTCGTTGTCTGTCTGTCTTTTTTTTTCTCTGTGTGTCACTCTCTCTTTAGATATATCTCTCTGTCTATCTGTCTATCTATATGCATGTCTGTTTGTCTTTCTCTGTCTGTCTCTGTCTGTCTTTGTCTGTCTATGTCTGTCTCTGTCTATCTCTGTCTGTCTCTCTCTCCCCCACATGTCTGTATAGCTCTCTTTTAACTGTCTAGCTCTCTTTTAACTGTCTCGCTCTCATACATATTCGTAACGATTTATTCTAAATTAAAGTTTCGTGAGAAACAGTAAAATACAACGTCCAATCAAACGTGGCACACATAGCTGCAAATGCAATGGTCTTTTATATAGTCGAGTTAATCTTCTAAAAAAAGTGCATGTGTGATACGTTGTAACATTTAGGGCAAGATTACACGTACATTGTCGTTCCACTAGAATTGAGAACATTTAAAGATGAAAAGGAATCTTATGATCTACTAAATCTAATTGTCTGGAAGTAAAATGAGATGGTCGTATATATGTATTATATACAAATCTAATTTAGAAAAAAAACGGACCGACAAAAATGAACGCCTAGCATAAATATCGAACCAATGAAAAGTTCACTTTTAGGTTTGAAGTGCTTCGTGCTTAGCCACTAGGCTACGACGACGGTGTTGTTTTAAAGACTTGCGTTTACGTATTAATAAGTTGCAGGCGAAGATTGATGAGTAAACCTGTTTACTAATATGTATTTAGTAACAATTTAAAATGTTTAAAATTTCAACACGAAGACTTGAATAATTTTGTTGAGATACCACTTTTTGTCGATGATTACGTAAAACATACTTTAAATTTTACTGCGTAGTATTGACCTGGTAATTACCTTTAAATACATATATATCTTGTAATGACATGTATTTGTATGAAGCTCGGTAGCTCAGTTGGTAGAGCAGCCGTTTGTTAATAAACGTCAATGTGACGTGGGTTCGAGTCCCAGCTAGGTCAAAATTGTTTCTGACATTTGTTTAACGTATATCAGGGCTGACACTGTATGTGACTGAGACTGGTTGTGACTGATACTCAAGGAGGGTTACTGATTGTGATTGTGACTGTGACTTAGGGAATGTGACTGATGGTGACTGATGGTGACTGAGACTTAGAGAAGGTGACTGGTGGAGACTGAGACTTTGGGGAATTGACTGAGACTGCTGTAGACTTAGGGAAGGTGACTGCTGGTGACTGACACTTACGGAAGGTGATTGAAAGTGACTGAAGGTGACTGAGACTTAGGGAAGGTGACTAGAACTGATGGTGACTGAGACTTACGGAAGGTGACTGAAAGTGACTGAAAGTGACTGAGACTTAGGGAAGGTGACTAGAACTGATGGTGACTGAGACTTAGGGAAGTTGACCGAGACGAAGGTGACTGAGACTGATGGAGACTTAGGGAAGGTGACTGAGACTTAGGTGAGTTGACTGAGACTTAGGAAAGGTGACTGGGACTGAAGCTGACTGATTGTGACTGAGATTAGGGAAGGTGATCGAGACTGATGGAGACTTAGGGAAGGTGACTGGGATTTAGGGGAGTTGACTTAGACTGCTGTATACTTCTGTATACTTAGGAAAGGTCACTGTTGGTGACTGAGGGAAGGTGACCGAGACTGACCGAGACTGATGGAGACTTAGGGAAGGTGACTGGGATTTAGGGGAGTTGACTGAGACTGCTGTATACTTAGTCACTGTTGGTGACTGGGACTGACCGAGACTGATGGAGACTTAGGGTTAGGGAAGGTGACTTAGACTTAGGGGAGGTGACTGATGGTGACTGAGACTTAGGGAAGGTGACTGAGACGAAAGTGACTGCGACTGATGGGGGAATGTGACTGAGACTTACTGTGCCTCAGCAATTGACACTTCATGTGTCCCATCAGCAAGTTAACCCTTTCCTAAACAACAGCAGGCGACTTAACATGACACAAAAGAAGAAATTGCTCAGTTTAGTTTAGTCACGTCGTTTGTCTGGAAACATCCCAAATGTAGAATTTGCTCATTCAAATTCGGGATTCAAAAAAAGAAGAAATAGTTTAGCTATATATTAACTTATTTAACTTATTTATTATATACATCGACTGCAAAATAGCTTTCAGCTGATATTAATAATTTCTGGACACATAACCAGTACACGCGTCGTTTGTGTAATTTTTTATCACTGGATTCAAACCCAGGGCGAGAGGCGTGAGCTATATCCATCATTGCAACAACAATTATTTCAACTATACTAGCGGAAAAAAGAAACTGTGCATGCCTTTAATTTGAATATTTTTTAAAATACTATTTTGATTATCATAAAATTTAGTACACGTTATCAATATGCTATGCGAAACCTGTGTACAACTTTTAGCTCACGTGCGGTTCGTGCAGTAGCCGATGACGTCGGTTTACATGTTTATTGGGTCTCGCACTTTACACAGTCGAAAGTTTACACGTTTAAAAGCATTAAACATTCAATCAATCGGAAAAACATCGAAAGTTTGTGTTGTGTTGATGCGATGTTACGATGCCACGGCTTACCGAAAATCAGCGTTTGCGTGCCATCGGGATGCTGCTAGCTGGAAGGCAGCAAAACGAGGTCGCTCAACAATTTGGTGTGCATACGAACACTATAAGTTCACTGTATAGACGTTACCAGCACACTGGCAGTACTCGGGATTACCTTCGACCTGGGGCACCGTGTGTGACGTCACGTCTACAAGACAACCATATTCGGCTCACTCATCTTCGTAACCGTTTCCAATCTGCAAGTTTGACGGCTAGAACTATTCCTGGACACCAAATAATTAATCCGAGAACTGTTTGGATTTCACTCCACCAGTCTTTGACGCGATGCCAAGATTAAATGAGTAACATTTTTGGTGATTTCTTTTTGTGATTATGTAAAGGATAGATTGATGAACTATTATGTTGTTTAATTTTATTATTTTGCCACAGTGTTATCGACTCTTTTCTAAATTTAAACTTTTCTATAGCAATTGTCCATAATTATTCCCTCGTTGATTTCAAAGTCGTCTGCTGCAGACTTGTTGTATGTGGGAAAAGGTTAAATATACACAACAACCAAAGTTGAATTTATCCTTTCAGCATGCTAAAGTAATAACTACACGTAATGAAAACGGCAACTTGATCCCTTTTTGATGTTTAGATTGAATTATTTCTCGATGATATAGGCCGCTAACATCGAAATTAAAACCGTTATAACAAATCCTCGTGGGTTTAACTCTTTCATTCTTTCCCACAAGTTGAACACCCCTAAGTAGAACAAAGTCCATATTTAAAATAGAGAAAATTAGCATAACAAGTAGAAGGTAAACATTGTGTAAATAACTATTCTTTTTTTCTTTTAAATAAAACATGAAAACAGTTATTATTTTAGATAATTGTTATGGCCTTTGCGTTATGTATCGAACCAGATCCAGGTCAACACATTCCGTCTAAAGGGGATAGAGGTATTGAGTAATGATTCCTGAAACAGAAAATCCACAGGAGGTGAAACGTGTCTGTCTGGGTTAGCCTGCCAGGCATGATTAGGCTGATCCGGCGTCTTTAATGCATTGCATCAAAATTATTCTGCTTGTATATTAGTAAAGTACATCAGTCACACAGGCACAGGTAATCCTTTGTAATTAAAACAAAAACAAAAATGGTTTCCTTTCGACGATGGATCCATCCGGGACCGGCATGTTTTGTCTCCCACCATCGACATTGTATTCAATCTACAACCGGAGGCGTATGTTTGGATCTGTCCAACGTGTCAAGTATTGGGTGTTTTACAACAAACTACATATTTCTTATCCCACTGTCTAGTCAAAACGTCACTGGTAGCCGTCATGTTGGCCAGTCAAAACAACCAGCAACCAGTGTAGATGCAATACAGGGATGAAGCTTGACCCTTTCCCACATCTGCAGCAGACGACTTTGAAAACACCTAAGCAAAAACATAAAACATCTCTATAAGTAAAGGTATAATTACTGAAAAAAGGTAAACATTGTGACAAAAGGAGAAATTGTTCTTTGAGAGTAATTTCACTTTTTGTCACGATGTTTCAAAAGTTGTATGCTGTAGCGGCGTCAGAAAGCGTCTATGTGTGAGGAAAGGTTAATTAATTTAATTGGAACGATGGATATCTATTTTAAGCATATTAAAGCAAGTTAATTACTGAGAGTTTTGCCTATTCAACACCAGAAACTATCTTTTTATCGAAGAAACCCGTCGTACCACAGGGACTTGCTCCTCTAATAATATATATGACCTACTCTATGCATAGATATTAAACAAGGGTGGACACAGCTTTCTGGGTTGCCTCGCTTCAACTTTTTTTTTCTCAAAATATTCGAACAAATATATGAATTTGAAGTACGGAATCGATCAATAATACTTTTCTGTATCAAACTATACCAAAATAACGTTTAGTATTAATTGGCCACCCATGTCTAGTAGTAATTTGCCACTTATGGTTTATGAATGAGTGTACTGTCTAGTATTGATTGACCACCCAGGGTTTATAAATGAGTGTACTGTCTAGTATGGATTGGCCACCCATGGTTTATGAATGAGTGTACTGTCTAGTATTGATTGACCACCCAGGGTTTATAAATGAGTGTACTGTCTAGTATTGATTGGCCACCCAGGGTTTATGAATGAGTGTACTGTCTAGTATGGATTGCCACCCAGGGTTTATAAATGAGTGTACTGTCTAGTATTGATTGGCCACCAGGCTTTATAAATGCGTGTACTGTCTAGTATTGATATGCCACCCATGGTTTATGAATGAGTGTACTGTCTAGTATTGATTTGCCACCCAGTGTTTATGAATGAGTGTACTGTCTAGTATTGATTGGCCACCCAGGGTTTATGAATATTTGTACTGTCTAGTATTGATTGGCCACCCTGGGTTTATGAATGAGCGTACTGTCTAGTATTGATTTACCACCCAGTGTTTATGGATGAGTGTACTGTCTAGTATTGCTTGGCCACCCAGGGTTTATGAATGAGTGTATTGTCTAGTATTGATTGGCCACCCAGGGTTTATAAAGGAGTGTACTGTCTATTATTGATTGACCACCCAGGGTTTATGAATGAGTGTCCTGTCTAGTATTGATTGAACACCCAGGGTTTATGAATGAGTGTACTGTCTAGTATTGATTTGCCACACAGGATTTATGAATGGGTGTCCTGTCTAGTATTGATTGGCCACCCAGGATTTATAAATGAGTGTACTGTCTAGTATTAATTGACCACCCAGGGTTTATGAATGAGTGTCCTGTCTAGTATTGATTGACCACCCAAGGTTTATGAATGAGTGTATTGTCTAGTATTGATTGACTACCCAGGGTTTATGAATGAGTGTATTGTCTAGTATTGATTGACCACCCAGGGTTTATGAATGAGTGTATTGTCTAGTATTGATTGACCACCCAGGGTTTATGAATGAGTGTACTGTCTAGTATTGATTGACCACCCAGGGTTTATGAATGAGTGTATTGTCAAGTATTGATTGGCCACTCAGGGTTTATGAATGAGTGTACTGTCTAGTATTGATTGACCAGCCAGGGTTTATGAATGAGTGTACCGTTTAGTATTGATTGGCCACCCAGGGTTTATGAATGAGCGTACTGTCTAGTATTGATTTACCACCCAGTGTTTATGGATGAGTGTACTGTCTAGTATTGCATGGCCACCCAGGGTTTATGAATGAGTGTATTGTCTAGTATTGATTGGCCACCCAGGGTTTATAAATGAGTGTACTGTCTAGTATTGATTTACCACCCAGTGTTTATGGATGAGTGTACTGTCTAGTATTGCTTGGCCACCCAGGGTTTATGAATGAGTGTATTGTCTAGTATTGATTGGCCACCCAGGGTTTATAAATGAGTGTACTGTCCAGTATTGATTGACCACCCAGGGTTTATGAATGAGTGTACTGTCTAGTATTGATTTGCCACCCAGGGTTTATGAATGAGTGTACTGTCTAGTATTGATTGACCACCCAGGGTTTATGAATGAGTGTCCTGTCTAGTATTGTTTGACCACCTAGGGTTTATGAATGAGTGTATTGTCTAGTTTTGATTGGCCACCCAGGGTTTATGAATGAGTGTATTGTCTAGTATTGATTGACCACCTAGGGTTTATGAATGAGTGTATCGTCTAGTATTGATTCGCCACCCAGGGTTTATGAATGAGTGTATTGTCTAGTATTGATTGACCACCCAGGGTTTATGAATGAGTGTCCTGTCTAGTATTGATTGACCACCCAGGGTTTATGAATGAGTGTACTGTCTAGTATTGATTTGCCACCCAGGGTTTATGAATGAGTGTACTGTCTAGTATTGATTGACCACCCAGGGTTTATGAATGAGTGTCCTGTCTAGTATTGTTTGACCACCTAGGGTTTATGAATGAGTGTATTGTCTAGTTTTGATTGGCCACCCAGGGTTTATGAATGAGTGTATTGTCTAGTATTGATTGACCACCTAGGGTTTATGAATGAGTGTATCGTCTAGTATTGATTCGCCACCCAGGGTTTATGAATGAGTGTATTGTCTAGTATTGATTGACCACCCAGGGTTTATGAATGAGTGTCCTGTCTAGTATTGATTGACCACCCAGGGTTTATGAATGAGTGTCCTGTCTAGTATTGATTGACCACCCAGGGTTTATGAATGAGTGTACTGTCTAGTATTGATTGACCACCCAAGGTTTATAAATGAGTGTACTGTCTAGTATTGATTGGCCACCCAGGGTTTATGAATGAGTGTATTGTCTAGTATTGATTGACCACCCAGGGTTTATAAATGAGTGTACTGTCTAGTATTGATTGACCACCCAGGGTTTATGAATGAGTGTATTGTCTAGAATTGATTGGCCACCCAGGGTTTATGAATGAGTGTACTGTTTATTATTGATTTGCCACCCAGTATTTATTAATAAGTGTACTGTCTAGTATTGATTGGCCACCCAGTGTTTATGAATGAGTGTATCGTCTAGTATTGATTGGCCACCCAGGGTTTATGCATGAGTGTATCGTCTAGTATTGATTGGCCACCCAAGGTTTATAAATGAGTGTACTGTCTAGTATTGATTGGCCACCAAGGGTTTATGAATGAGTGTATTGTCTAGTATTGATTGACCACCCAGGGTTTATGAATGAGTGTACTGTCTAGTATTGATTGACCACCCAGGGTTTATGAATGAGTGTATTGTCTAGAATTGATTGGCCACCCAGGGTTTATGAATGAGTGTACTGTTTATTATTGATTGGCCACCCAGTAGTGTACTGTCTAGTATTGATTGGCCACCCAGTGTTTATGAATGAGTGTATCGTCTAGTATTGATTGGCCACCCAGGGTTTATGCATGAGTGTATCGTCTAGTATTGATTGGCCACCCAGGGTTTATGCATGAGTGTATCGTCTAGTATTGATTGGCCACCCAGTGTTTATGAATGAGTGTATCGTCTAGTATTGATTGGCCACCCAGGGTTTATGCATGAGTGTACTGTCTAGTATTGATTGTACCATCAGCGTAATATGGCAGAAATACTGTTGAAAACGGCATAAACCCCAATCACTCAATTATTTAATGGTTTTCCGACCTCAACTTAAGAATAAACAACTTGTTGCACAAATCTTGATTTGCCGTTAAAAAACGTTAAAGTGCACCTTTGACCTGGAGCCACACCAATTACTTTTCTAAGATAATAGATAGGTTTGTTATATTACCCTCAACATTATTAAGGCGTTGTTATGTATCATTTGGTAATTTCTGTCATCAAACTTGTGAGCGATGTTATGTATCATTCTGTTATTTCTGTCAACATCAAACTTGTGAGCAGTGTTGTGTACCATTTGTGTTCTTTGATGGCAATATAACTGTCTCGCTGTCGGCTTTTTTGAACGATATTGGTTTACGTCTTCTTTGTTTCGTATGATATGCAAATTGATGAAAATTGATATGAAAACGATAAACGTTTATTCACCGTGCTGCAGTCTGTTTGGTTGTGAATTTATATTTATTTTCGTAAATAAGAAGATTAATCAAAGAGTATAACGTTTAACATCCAGCCAGACATATACGGTTGTATGAAAATATGTCGGAACGCAATGATACGTCTTTCATTGTGTTCCTTAGAATTCAATGTGAACACTTTAAAC
Source organism: Serripes groenlandicus (assembly GCA_031761405.1). NCBI lineage: Eukaryota > Metazoa > Mollusca > Bivalvia > Cardiida > Cardiidae > Serripes > Serripes groenlandicus. The sequence continues at coordinate 41,771,293 of JASEVX010000002.1, read as the reverse complement.
TTCAGGATGTTTTGATTGAAATTGAAAAACAGAAGAGTAAAAGTCTTAAACTATTAACAAGTAACAAGGAACGAACATTAGATGATTTAAACAACAGAGTGAAATTGAGGTCGGCATCTGTTGGTGAACTTTGTAAACTTCGAGGAAAGAAGGAATCTATAGCAATATCTATGGAAGAAAGTCTGGATATTGTCAGGACAGGTAACGATTATAGGGTGTGTAGAATGGAACCACGTGATACTGCCGGAAATTGTCGATCTTTGGAGTTAAAAAAAAAGGCAGGACATATTGCTTCTACATCTGTGAACCAACACTCATCGAACATAACTCGAGCTTGTTTGCAAATGAAGCCTGAGAAAACATTAGATTGGACGATAGCTTCCTACCATAGGCGTACACATACTAAACTATGTAAGGACTTATCTGAGCAAGTTAAGACATAATGAGAATTGCCTCTTTGTAACCGCTTTTGTTGTTATCATACTTGTTAATGCCACAGTTAGACAAAATGGCTTTGTGCTTGTTATTTGATAATCTATACATGACGTTCTGCATGACGCCACAGTTAGGCAGTATGGATTTGTGCGTGTTATTTGATTATGTGCGCATGTAACGTTCCGCATGACGCCAGTTAGACAGTATGGCTTTATGCGTGTTATTTGATTGTGTGCGCATGTAACGTTCCGCATTACGCCACAGTTAGGCAGAATGGATTTGTGCGTGTTATTTGATTATGTGCACATGTAACGTTCCGCATGACGCCAGTTAGGCAGTATGGATTTGTGCGTGTTATTTGATTGTGTGCGCATGTAACGTTCCGCATTACGCCACAGTTAGGCAGAATGGCTTTGTGCTTGTTATTTGATTATGTGTGCATTCATTGACAACTTTGGGGCTTATCAGGCTATCGAGCCATCTCTATCTCCAAGCAATACTGGGGTTTACATACGCTAGTTTACCAGTCATATGTCGCTGTCCGCTTGGCTTGATAAGCTAGAGTCATTTATGGAGGTCATAACACGTTTTGTTTTATTATATTCTCTGTCTCCATTTATTCTAGAAGAGTGAAAACTTTGATATTTGTTTATTTAGAGCTTTGACGAAAATTAGTACTGCTGTATTTTCTAAACTTTCAATGCGCGTATACAAAGAGAAAACATGTTTTGCAGTGATTGAAGATTATCTTTATATCTATATTCGTCATTTTAAAAGACAGATTGCAATGTATACATATATTTATCTTTGTTTATTCTTCATAAATGTTTACATACATGTATTTGTCTTTGCTATTAAAGTTTGGCTGTAAACAATATTGTAATTCATGAAATCTCTAAAATTGAACAAAAATCAATATAGTCAGCCAACTTTCGTTATCAGGTCATAAACGGTGGAATAAGCTGATGGGGGTATTAATACCCTAATGAGATTACACAATACCGCACATACCAGTTCATAGGCATTTAACCTTTCTGAGGCATCGAATTTTACATAAATGTTCAAAAAGGACAAAAATATATTTAAACAAGAGGCCCAAGATGGCCAGTATAGCTCCACTGCCATTAGGCAAACATTAAATCTCCAAACAGCCCCGACCACTGGTGGCCATGTTTTTTTACCAATCAGCTTGGTTTGAAGGAATTTGAAAGAAGGTCACCCTAGAAACATTTCTTCAAAATGAATTGAAAATCGGCCATAGTTTTCAACCAATAAACATGGCTTGAGATGAAACACTATTTTAAAACATGCCTTCAGTGTAACAATAAAAGATAATACCTTTTTGTCTTGAAGAGTGCGTATGACGCTCTCCGGGATGCCACGATGTTCCATGTAACCGATGAAACTAGCAAGGAATCTGATAAAGGGTCAACTTAGAAAAATGTCTACAAAATTATTTGAAAATCGGCCTGAATCTTTCGGTGGGAGTCCCACAGATTTTCCTCCTATATGTGTTATAGACCTAAAACTATTTGCCATATAACACAGTGAAAGTTTGTCATGTTCTAAAGGTCTCATTTGAAATGTTAACCCTATGTTGTGGATACTCAAAGGAATCGTCTCTATGAGACAATGTTTCAGTCCCCAAATCATAGGGTTTTGTTGGGTAATAAAAAGACATTGTGGGGGAAAAGAACTGTATACACACTTCTTTATCTGGTTCCTGGTAGTAGTGGCTGCCCTCCTAGGCGCTCATGATTGCGGGGTTAGCATTACGCCTGACTGGCTGGTGTCAGGATAAATGGACCAGTAGTACTGGTAACTTACCCAGGAAACGCCGTGATATAACTGCAAAAGTGTTGAAAGCGGCATCAAACACCAAACAACCTTATCTGGACCTCTGATTCACAACTAAGTATACGCTGGTATACAACCTAAGAGCGTTTTCGACTTGTTTACTCGCGTAACGAGAGTAACTGGAATTGAAAGTCGAACATATCCAGCAAGCGAACTGCGCATGCGCTTAATCCCTAATTTACTCGACTCGAACAACCCCCACTATTTGACGGGTAACACGAGATCCAAGATGGCGACGGCTGATGTACAGAAGGTCGCCATTTTGTAAACAACACAAGACTGGGGTTAGGCGTTCGTGAACTGCAAAGGTCCATATTTTCTACTCGAGTAACTGGATTGCATTAGCCGAAAACGCTCTTTATGTTGCCGAACGAAGATGCAAGGGAAAGCTCAAATCCCCAAACCCCTCCCATATTAAGTACTCATGGGTCCACAAGCATGCTGTATCAACTATCATCACCGTTTAATCTTTGCTTTAGGTGGAGGTACAAGTGGCTCGTTTTTATTTTTTGATTCACCGCCCCCTTTTTTAATTGGAATAGCTTGACTTTCGCGTCTCGGGTCAACGCCCCCTTTCCTAATTGGAGTAGCTTGACTCTCGCGTCTCTTATTTCTGTCACTAAATTGCTGACTTTTCAAGCTGGCCGTGTCTTTATATCTCGAATTGTCTGAACGTGACTTCTCAGAAAGGGATGGAAGAGAACCACCGGATGTAGATTTCGCTTTAGCAGGTTCTTTGGACGACTTTCTGGATCCAAATTTGACGGGTCCGGGCCCACTTTGAGCAAGACTCTGTATTTCCTCTAGTCCTTTCGACCGCTGGTTCCGCCGTGTATACTCGTTTATAGCCTGCGCAGTTCTACTGAATTTGTGTTGATTCCTTAGACTTTCCAGGGCACCACTAGCTTCTTTAAGTTTTCGTTCGATGCCATTCAACTCCCTGTTCATTTCTTTCTCCCTAGATTTCATGTCATCGGCAAGTTTTGTACTAACGTTCTGTCCTGCATTAGAGATACCGAGCCTAACTTTGACGTGTTTCAATCTTGTAGGGTAGGACCTCTTTTCATGGTTCAGCTCTCCAAGCAGATCAAGTAGCTCGCCTTTCTTTAGTTTCTCAGCCTCTTCGATTGCCTGCACGTCTGTTAATTCTAACTGTATATCATCTAATTCACCCTGTCGCTTTCCCAATACTCGCTCTAGCGACTTTATTTCGTCATGCTTATTCTGTCTTTCTTTATTGTCTGATTCTAAATTACTCAGTTCACTTTCTATTTCAGCTTTCAGACGTTTTATTTCTTTCTTATCATTAGCAATGTGTTTCCTTATACTCATGTTACTGTCAGGGTTAGCGGGGTCACGAAGTCTTTCTAATTCACTCGATGAAAACGTTAACCTCTCCTCCAACCTTGCTACATTAATTTGAGATTCTTCGAGTTTAGTTCTTAGTGATTCTTTCTCATCATTGGTAGTGTTGAGATTTGCATTGGCCATACCGAGTTTAACTCTAAGCGCACCTATTTTAGTTTGCAAACTTTTCCTTTCATTTTCCGTTGTCTCTATTAGTTTTTCCAAGTCCTTATTGGCGTTCTTCATTTTCGTTAACTCACGTTTTGAGCCGTCTAGCTCAACACTGCCCTTTTGAAATTTGTCTTCAGAGGATGTGAGTTTTCTATCGATTTGCCCTTTCTGGTCCATTTTGAACACTGCTTTATTCAACTGCCGGGTACCATGCATGCTTTTGTCGCTTTTCACTGGGTATCGAACCGACACCTCGTTCATTCTGTGTTGTCACGTAGGCGAATCGGCACTCGGGATAATAGAATTGAATGTATTCAGTCATGGATGTTTCCACTTGAGCATTGTAGTCTTTGTTTAGTTTTAAATCGCTTATTTTTGCCTCGTTTCTAGGAAAGATAAAATCAGTCATTAATTATGAGCAGCACGTGATTTTAAAAGCATAAACGAAAATATTTGACGAATGAGCCGTCCCGCGAGAAAACCGACATTGTGATCTGCGTAAAGTATCGTCCCGGATCAGCTTAAGTATGCCGCGCAGGCTTACCCGGATAGACACTTTTCGCCTCCTGTAGATTTTCTGTTTCAGAAATCATTACTACATGTATATACCTGTATCTCCCTGAGACGGAATGTGTCGGCCCGGATCAGTCTGCTCGGACTTCGCAGGCTGATCTGGGTCGACACATGACGCAGAGGCCATAGTGATGGTTTTCCCGCGGGACGTCTCAATATATCTTAATGAAAGGTATTATTTATGACTAGAGTTGAAAATAATGTTGCAAAGTGAGAAATCGTTCATTATGAGCAGTTTCTTCTTTTGTCGTATTGCTTTCGAATGTCGTCTGCCTCAGAAAATTTGACATGCATCTACATATGTACATGTGGGTAGAAGTGAGAAAATACATATCACATTACAAAGGCGTCTATCCAGACATGAGCCGTCCCACAAGAAAACCAACATTATGGCCTCTGCGTAATGTATCGACCCAGATCAGCCTGCGCAGTCCGCGCAGACTGATCCGGGCCGACACATTACGTCTCAGGGGGATAGAGGTATAGAGAAATCATTTCTGAAACAGAAAAATTCACAGGAGGCGAAAAGTCTCTATCCGGGTAAGCCTGCGCGGCATGCTGAGGCTGATCCGGGTCGATGCATTACGCAGAGTCCACAATGTTGGTTTTCTCGCGGGACGGCTCAAATCAATTTGAATAAATGATTAAACTGTAATGGTTAACTTTTTCTCACATACATACATTTATGACGCCTGTGTAGCAGATGACTTTTGAAAACGTTATGGCAAAAGGAGAAATTGCTCATTATTTGAAATTTCTCCTTTTGCGACAATGTTTTGAAATATATTCAATATCAATCACTTTCTTTTATCGAGACTTTCATCTGATAAACAAAACTGCAGAATCAATATATTATTCTGCATAAGCCATTCAGGAAAGGTATTCCGCCGTTGCCGAGTGGTTAGAGTCTGGGATTTGGAACCGGGCGTCCCAGGTTCGATCCTCAGTCGCAACTCGCGGTCATGGTAGAGTAGACTTAGGAAATACACATTTCCTAGCTCAGTACCCGTTTGCTAGCACAGGTGTCATAAAGAAGTGAACTATCGGCGTGATAGTATTGAAATAATGTTGAAAACGGCATAGAACTAAATAAACCAGATGTAGGAAAACGAAACTGTATACAGACAAGAAACAAAGGTAATATGATCTACGTTTCTGTACAGATCGAACGAACATAGCCAATTCAATAACTTCGATTAGATTTTGCAAATGATAAATAATAAACACATTATTTGTTTCTTTCAGGCTGACGAGGAGGTTCAAAATCTCGTCACTTTGACAGAATCTGCAGTAATAACTGAAATTCAGAGGTCAAGATGATATGGAGGTAACTGCTCTTCGCTCAGAAGATCTCTCTCAGCAATCAATATAACATCCAATTGAGACGATTCTATTGAAAAGTACAACATTGGGCTTCGAGTTGAGACATGGAACATTATATAGGTCCCTTATCTACAGTTACAAGAACTAACTATTATATGAAGTGCCGTTTGTTTGCCTTATTAAATAATTGTGCCCGTTGTATTATTCATTGGGAACAGTTTCAAGTCTCGGTAATGACGCGGGCTGTCACTCATGAGGATGCTAGTTTAAAACCCAACATTCTGTCCGACAGTTGACAACTATAAATGTGATAAGCGACATTCGTCTTCCACACATAAGTTAACAGTCCGTGTGGAAAAGTAGCCAGTTGCTTGGAAAGACTGTTATGTGGAGTGCTGGTGTGAGAAAGCCAGGAAACACATGGGTATGTAAACTGACCGCCGTGCTATTATTAAAAAGTGTTCAAACGTGCGTTTAACCCAACTCAATCAATCAAATCGTGATCAGTACACGTTCCGATAATAAAAGGGTAGTAGTCAAGGGCATATTTTACACAAAACTAGCTGTTTAAAGAATAGATGAAAAATAACAAACCTTTTAGTTATTTAAATGGCTCCTTTTCTCTACTTATCAAGTTCATGAAACTGTTTTAGTAATTTCTTCCATTAAGAATTCATATTTATATTTATACCGTGTCTTTTGAATAAATAAGTAAGTTGAAAAGAAAGGTGACCATTCAATCGAAACAGTTAGACAATTAACAATTTGTAAAGAAAGCAAATGAACAAACTTTTCTATTAAAATGCAAGGATATCAATTTCACAAGAAAATATGTCAATTTTACCCTGACCATATTTCAAAGATTGTTGAATAAGTCAGAGAGTATTGAAATATTTAGAAGATTATAAAGGCATTTCTTATTGTTAATTTGAATGATAAAAACTGCTGTAAATTAGAAATATGCGTGATATACATTCGATGTAAATGTTTAAAATGTCTGTATGACAATCATAGAACATTTTGCGTCTTACAAGGATCAAGTTTTCGCCTGGTCTGGATGAATATAAAAGGAAAGGAACTGAACTAACACAAAGAAGCATATCTTCGACACATTAAGTGGGGGAAAACACAGTATTCGTTTATACTTTGGACTTTAAACTGCGGATGATGTATGGCTAGTTTGAACTCTATGGTAAGATATTTTGTAGATTTATCTTTTACCTGTCTTATACATGATGCTCTAAACTACCACTACACCACGGTAATGGTATCGAGCCTCAACGCAGTAACATATGAGCCGTCCCGCGGGAAAACCAACATAATGGCCTCTGCGTAATGTATCGATCCAGATCAGCCTGCGCAGGCCGCGCAGGCTAATCCGGACCGACACATTCCGTCTCAGGGGGATAAAGGTATAGAGTAATGACTTCCGAAACAGAAAATCCATAGGGGGCGAAAAGTGTCTGTCCGGGTAAGCCTGCGCGGCATGCTTTGGCTGATCCGTATCGACACTTTACGTAGAGTCCACACTGTTGGTTTTCTCGCGGGACGGCTCATATGTATTCTGACCTCTGCGCTCCGTGTTAAATGGACCAGGACCAGAAGACTGTCCAATCCCTTATTGACTGGGTGGCAAACAACAGTGCCGCACCTGATAAGTCTGTATGTATACACAGTCTGATCTTAAAAAACACTAATCGCAAATGTCCGAGAGACTTATTGATGCGTTGAGGCGCAATTCACAAACGTCTAAGCTAACTTTATGGGAAATGTCGAATAAAGAGGATACAAATATTGTTTGTTTGTTTTATTGGAGTTTAACGCTGTTTTCAACATTATTTCAGTTATGTCACGGCGACAGTTCACTTATTTATTATCCCTGGGTAAACAAACCAGTACTTGGCTAGAAAATGTGCTTTGCTCAAGACCGTAGTGCTGCGACTGGGGATCGAACCCGGGACACCCGGTTTCAAATCCCCGACGCTAACCACTCGACCACGGCGGATTCCTACAATTATTGAATAGAATTGAAAATACTGTTAGAAAGTGAGAATATTTGCCATAATATTGTGAAAAGTCGTCTGCTACAGATTTGTAAAAAATGATGGAAAGGGAGGGTTGAATCTGTTTGAATTGTTGTACTCTTTCAGACGATTTACTGGACTCTGATGCTGGAAGAAGTTGTCTTGTCAACTATTGCGTCTTACAAAAAGCAATGAACCAAACAAAAGATGACGGTTACTATAGAAACAACACAGTAAACCTTAATCCGCGCAAGGTTAAGGACACACCGGGTGAAACAGACGGTGATCATAAACCGGATGGAGATCCAATTCATCATGCAGATACCCCTATATTGATAGATCACAGACGACAAGCACATACATCACCAACAATACCAAACATAATTGAATCAGAGACGGAAGTACAGTACGAGACAAGTCTATATGATACCCCTAGAGACCAAACAACAAATAACCACCATACCGGAAGTCAACATTTATACTCCGAACGTGACCAAGGTCAAGGTTTATACTCTGAACTAACTCAAAGTCATGCCTTGCCTAAGGTCGACGAAGAAGAAAGTTTTGTAAAACGAGGCTGTTTGTCTTCACCACCGTTGTCACCAGGGCAACGGGATTTGGTGTACCTATCCTCGAAGGATAATCAGGAGCCAATAATGGATCCTGGTCATCCCCTGACTAACACCAAAGTACTCCGTGATAAAAGTGGTGGGAGTCAAAGGGTGGTGTATTTGATGCGATCTCCGAGAAAGTCAGCGCAAAGTACAGATAGCACAATATCTATTGGTAACTCCAAACACTCGACGATGGAAGACGAACTGAAGTCCTTGTCGACGACGCCGAGGTATTCCCATGAAGATTTAGGTAATGACAGATACATTTTTATCTGATAAATACGCAAAACAAATCATTTTTGTGAATATGCGACAAGAAATAGAATCCAAGAAACTGATACATTTGTATCTGTTCGTCCGGTTTCTACAATTTACGATGTTAAATACGCGACAGAAATTCTTGTGAATATGCAAGAAGCAGTAGAATCCCAGAAACTTGAAAATCTTTACCAATATATGTATATATACTAGTACTTAGTCAACAATTGAGCCTAGACAAACAAATTACAATTTAGTTAGTGTTTTCACTGATAATCACGGCTTCAATCATAAAAAGACCAACGTTCATAAAAGCATAGGTAAACGATTACGTAATAATGTACGATCTTCACACTGGAAAACTGAGCTAGGTTGACGAAGTCGTCTCTATCCCTGAGTGACCCGATGACAATATACTTGAAATCAGAAAAGTGTTATAATACTGTATACATGCATGGTGTGAATCAGATTTGGCTATTGTCTGGAGTCGCCGGTAAATATTAGCAGTGAACTGACATATATATATATACTTATGGCGGTGTGTTATATAATAACTTTATCATCACATAAAATAAACCCTCTATGGGAGTGTCAAATGCCATTACATAAATAACATATGATACTACTAGTTTGGTTTCCAGTCTTACGCTCAAGTCTTTGTTACAACGCGGAAACCAAACTATGAACATGACGTCACAATGTTAGTCACTTTGACGCCCAAACCGGTAAATTTCATGTAGAAATAATGGTAATCTATATATAGTATTGGGCCTATATATTTGTTGGAGTTACTGAATATCGCTTATAAATATTGTCTAAATAAAGCTCCTGTCGATTAAACAACATGTACTGTGCATTTTCAGTTAATTATATCATTCAGTTTATGCTCATGTCCTTCGTTCTAGGACGTATTGTTTCACCTCCAAGCCCAGAAACAGACTCTGAGTATGGTAAAACAGATCAGAACATGATGTCTAACATAAATGACGATGTAAAATCTATGTTAATGGATGCAGACGGGGTTAAACGAGATCTCGTAAATCAGGAAAATAAAAGGTAAGCAGTTTTTTGTAGGCATAATCTCGAACTATAGCATACAATTGGTGTAAGAACGACAGCTCAGTCTGTAGGCATAATCTCGAACTATAGCTCGCAATTTGTGTAAGCACGACAGCTCAATCTGTAGACATAATCTCGAACTATAGCTCGCAATTTGTGTAAGCACGACAGCTCAGTCTGTAGGCATAATCTCGAACTATAACTATTAATAATGTGTGAAGTACTGGTGCGAGAGAGTCGTGAAATACATGTTCAGGTGAATTGTCCGTTGTGATATAACTAAAAGAATGTTGAAAAAGTAGTTAAATTCCAACTCAATTAAACATGCATGCCATACAGCGTTTGATTTTACATTTTAACTAAGGAAATACCAACAACTACAGACGGTCTGCAATATAGAATCTATATAATATTTATCATATGAGCCGTCCCGCGGGAAAACCAACATTATGGACTCTGCGTTATGTATCGACCCAAATCAGCCTGCGCAGTCCGCGCAGACTGATCCGGGCCGACACATTCCGTCTCAGGGAGATAAAGGTATAGAGCAACGATTCCTGAAACAGAAAATACACAGGAGGTGAAAAGTGTCTATCCGGGTAAGCCTGTGCGGCATGCTGAGGCTGATCCGGGTCGATCCTTTACGCAGAGTCCACACTGTTGGTTTTCTCGCGCGACGGTTCATATGCAGACGCATTTTGACATGTCTGCCAAAGAAAGGGGGCGTATAACAACAACATTGCTACAACGTAGGGATTGTTTAGTTTAACGTTAATAGCCAGGTAAGATCTCTCGTTGTTGAGTTAGTTTCTTTTGCGATTGTTTTACCCGTATTTATATCATAAATGACGTCGACGGGAGTGTAATAAAGCCATTGAATAAATTGCGTATTCAACTAGTGTAATAACAATGATACGTAACGTGACGTCATAACGTAACGTTTAGCGTTGTAAATACGCGCGCTTTATAGCGACGTTTTATGGATATAGCGCTGTAAATTATTAAATTAGTATTTATGATATAAAAAGAACATTACATTCGTGGTCATTCAATACGAAATTTATTAAACTCGTTTAATAAATTCCGTATTTAATGACCACTCATGTAATATCCTCTATTTGGAATATCGTTTTTCTGCAGGAAGTGTTTTAACTAATGAAACAATGTAACAATGAACTCATTGCGTACGTATGGCGAGTTAGGGTGTTATATAGAGATTTTGTTATCATATCGCTTTTCGACATGAATGTCTACCTGTTATGTAACATTGTACCTCATATAAGAAATCAGCAACGAAACGACTTTGAAAATATCTAAGCAAAAAGCAAAAATATGAATACAAATTGAAATTATATTGTTTTCAGGAAAGTTTTAAACATTGCGGCAAAATAAGAAATTGCTCATCATGAACAATATTACCTTTTGTCATAGTGTTTTCGAAAGTCGTCTACTGCAGATGTGTCAAAATGCGTCTGTAAGTTGGAAAGGGTTTATTAATTGTTTATTTGCAGAATTAAACTCCAAACTGAACTAGAGGAGTTACAAGAAAGCATCCATGATTTGTATTCGAAGCTAGCAATATTAAAAATAAAACTTGGTACGTCAAAGTGTTTGGAGTGCAAATAGCGCACCATGTGTGTTTTTTCACGCGTGAAGTTAATGTGTATATTTTATTCATTTGCACATTTGAGCCGTCTCGCCTGAAAACCAACAGTTTGGACATTGCGTAAAGTATCGACCCGGATCAGCTTAAGTATGCTGCGCAGGCTTACCCGGATAGACACGTTTCGCCTCCTGTGGATTTTCCGTTTCAGGAATCATTACTCTATACCTCTATCCCCTGAGACGGAATGCGTCGGCCCGGATCAGTCTGCGCGGACTGCGCAGGCTGTTCTCGGTCGATACATTACGCAGAGGCCAAACTGTTGTTTTTTATCGCGGGACGGCTCATTTGTTCATGAGGTTATTATAATGTCAATGCCCGGAAAAAAAACTGTAGGAGTAAGTGCATTGGAAAAGATACAAAATTGGCAGTTCAGAACAATGTAGCTTCGAATCGGACCGTACATTTATTCCGTCGTATCATAATCTACGCAAGTTGACAGAAGCTTCTTACGAGATTATCTCAATAATATGTGAACAGTTGATATCAGACTGTGTGGATGCACATGCTGTTCTGGGTCTGAACTGTTTCCAAAAGCCAACTTTTAACCATTTCTAAGATTAGATTTTCTAAGCCGCGCATTGCAATGGGGTTTCTTATTGCATCTGCCTTCTGTGAAGTCTCGGGTAAGCATGTGCACATGGACGAATTCACAAGATACCCGAATGCCCGCATACATTTAGAAAAACCAAATATGTCAAAGAGCTAGAATTGAAGCCGCACTGGTTCTGATCCAACATCCAAGTATCTTTTGCCAAAACGGAGATGCCCTCGGAACCCATTTCGTCTGTACGAGAGCGGTGCTCTGGTCAAACCAACATCGGTATAATTAGTACATATATATCTGCGCGCATCATAGCAATTTGATATCAATGGCAATTTTGTGTAAGAAGTTTCTGAAAACGTTCCATGACTTAGTGGTGGTCATTCAAGGGCAATATCAGACTGCGCAGGTTCACTGGTCACAAAAGCATACATTTTATTGTTTTGCAGAACGTCACTCATACATATTTTCGGCATATATTTAAACTTCATCATGCCATTGAAAAGCACTCCTGTCTAGTCAATTGCAAATATGATCCGTTCCATGAGAAACCCAACCTGATGGACTCTGCGTAATGTATCGTCCCATATCAGCCTGCGCAGTCCGCGCAGGCTATTCCGGGCCAACCCATTCCGTCTCAGGGGGATATAGGTATAGAGCAATAATTTCTGAAACAGAAAATCCACAGGATGCGAAAATTGTCTGTCCGGGTTAGTCTGCGCAGCATGCTTATGCTGATCCGGATCGATACTTTACGCAGAGACCACAATGTTGGTTTTCTCGCGGAACGGCTCATCTCATTAAGCGAACTTCACTCACTCTTGATCATCAATTAGTATACTACACCAATGGTGCATCATTTTAGTTATATCTTCTCGGAAAGCTTTATATGCGCTTATTTCACTTAAAATAATCATAAAATAGAATCATAACGCTAGCTTCACGCAAAACAGTTGTAACTATACCTTATAACAAGATGTAGATAATTCCGTTTGGCATGAAGTTCACGATGTCTTTTTTTTCATGGGTCGATAAATTAAATAAAATTATTTTCAAATTAACCCTTTCTCACATACAGACGCTTTCTGATACCTCTGTAGCAGTCGACATTTAAAAACAAAGTGGGATAATGTAAATTTGTTCCTAATGAGCAATTTCCCATTTTGCCACTGGGTGTTAAACTGTATTCAATAATTAAACCATCATTTATGGAGATTTTTCCGATTTTTGCCATTATGTTTTTTAAAGTCGCCTGCTGTAAATTTCTCGCAAGTGTGAAGGGTTAAATGCCTCTTCGTGTTGTTGCAGAAAAGATTTGCAAAACAGACTTTCGGACACTGAAGACTCTGTTAAGGATTTAAATGAGAAACTGGCCACATTGCGAGTGAAGTTAGAGGTACGCTGAACATGTGTGAATTTGTGTCATTTGCTAAACCCCTTTTCCGTATGCAGACGACATTCGCCGCATCTCCAACAAAATATGTTCAAAGTCGTCTGCTAACAGACGGCTTTTTGAAAACATTGTGACAAAAGAAGAAATTGCACAAAACGTGCAATTTCTCCTTTTGCCACAATGTTTTCCACTTTTTGTCATAGGTTATCCATTCAACTATGGAGATTTTCTATGTTTTGACAAAATATGTTCAAAGTCGTCTGCTACATAATTGTTGCATAAGGGAAAGGGTTAACGTGGCTGGTGTGACACATATTTTAGTTAACTCTATCATATAACAAGGTCTGATTCTGCACAACGATATTTGTTTGGCTTGCGTCCAAAACAAATATAAACAAACTACCCACACACGGTTGTTGGAGCATATACGTCGCAGTTATTTATATACATAATATAAAGTCACGTGCCAACAATACCATACGTAGACCGATATATATAGAAACGATCTGCAAACGTACAATTTAGTAACTCGTGTTGAAGTTGACTTATGACCAGTCAATGTGTATGTAAGTGTTGTAGCACTGTGGTTATTAGTTATGCTTTCTGCACTCTAATCACTTCTTCACTGAATTTACTGAATGTGTCCAAATCTTGAAGATGCTTACAAATTATATGAATTTCGTTCAATATCCAAACAAGTTTTCACATTTCAAAAAAAACATTTGCAAAATATAGCCTCATAGAATGCAACGGAGTTGGTCAATATCAGTCGTTGGGTCAAAAGAAAGTCGATGATTGATTTCTCATCATCGAGATGGATTGGTTGGTTATCGGTACTATCAATCTGAGGTTAATAAGTGATTTAATTATGAAAGTCTTCGGCATTAACCGAATAGCGAATATCAACATTCATTTCAATTGCGTAAGTTGTCGAAAACATTACACCATATGGTGTATTAATTCTAATCATTTTCATTAAAGCAATTAATTAAATCCTGAGTAGATGATTGATTGATTTGGGTTTAACGGCGTTTTCAACAATTTCTCAGTCAAATCACGGCTGCCAGTTCACCTACTCCTGTATTCCTGGCTCTCTCACACTACTGTTACACACGACATTCTTTCAAAGCAACCGGCTGGCATTTCCACATTAACGCTTAGTCCATTGGTGGAAGACAAATGACGCTTGTCGCAGTGACTTTTGTCAAGCGTCGGATAAATTGTTGGCCGAGCTGGCGTTTGAACTCACAAACTCAAAACCCCTAGATTGACAACCCGCGTCCTAAGCAGATATAAACATACATGTATATTTAAAAGAAAATTGCAGATTATTGAAAAATAATAGTAGGTTGTAATTACCATTGAGTTATAACACTTTCAATGCCGAATTCCACAAAGACCATGTTAAAAATTGGACCACTTCATTGATCGTCCAACAGAACATTTGGTAAAATTGAATGTCTAAATGGCAAACGATGCAGATGTCAGGAGAGACTTTGCAAAATTACGTGCATGTAATTGCCTTTCGCAGCGAAAGAGTTAACTTTCTTGAAAAACATAATTTTGGTATTCACTTATTGGGGAAAATCATCTCTATATTACCCAAAGTGTGGTCTTATTATTTATATGTAAATTTGTATAAGGCATAAATTACTGAAAAAAAATATTGTATTGTATTGTTTTGTATTGAAAATCAAAGTGTTATCATCGATCTTTCTTTCTGGTAATACAGGTGTGGCCAACGCTAATACTAATGTAAGTAAGACCGAAAGTGAAAAATTGAGAAAGAAATTCCAGGAAACACAAATTCAAATGGTATGTGTTTACTCTTCTTCATATATGTCTTTGGCCATTTGAGTTCACCTATCTGTCTGTTCGGCAATTATTGTCTCATTAAGAATCCGTCGTGGCAAACGATTTGCGCGAAGGGGTTTGAGATGTCCAATGTCCAATCCTTGCTCTCGACGTGGACGGTGGACAGCCCACTAGCAAGGCACATTTTCTAGCATACTTCTACTGAAATGTCACCCAGACATATTTATAAGGGGTACTGTCGTCGTGACATACATGCAAAACTGTTGGAAATTATGTAATACAACAAATGAGCCGTCCCACGAGAAAACCAACAATGCGTAAAGTATCGACCCGAATCAGCCTAGCCAAGCCACCCAGGCTAACCCGGACAGACACATTTCGCCTACTGTGGATTTTCTGTTTCAGGAATCATAACTCTGTACCACAATCCCGCTGAGACAGAATGTTTCGGCCCGGATTAGTCTGCGCAGGCTGATTTTGGTCGATACATTAGGCAGAGTCCATAATGTTGGTTTGCTGGTGAAACGGCTCAAATGCCGGTCGTAGTAGCTAGCTCAATGACGTCACTGTACACAGATGCACGAGGACACAACATTGCAATATGCGGCTCCTAAGTAAATTTTAACACAACTGTTTTGGCGCCGATTCATCATTATGCTATCGCAAAACGGAGACCGCATTTGCCCTGACGTGTCCATTAATTGTAATATAAATGTCCTTTAATCCCTGCCTCAAATTATATAAATGGTGATAGAAGCTGATCTACTGTTGAGTTTATGAAAAGAGCAGAATATAACTATATTTTATTGACAACTATGATGGTACTTAATCAGGTCAAAGTATATGTAGCATTGTGGTAGTGTTTTCTGAAAAAAAGGTTAACAATATTAAAAACCAAACGATCACTCTTGTAATACTAGCCATTGATTCGTATCATTTACGTCCCACCAGGCACGTCTAGACGAACGATCCAAGAGTTGTACGACCGAGTTGGAACGACTTAAGGACCCGAATAACCCGGAGAGCAACGTCAACATGAAGAAGATAGTAGTCAATGATAGGTAATCGACATTTTAAGCTTCCCAGTATATACAACAAAGTCTGCAGCAGACGACTTAGAAAGCCGCTACGCAAACCTTTATGAAAATTCTCTATAGATGGAAGTAAAATCGTTTAAACGATATGAAAACAGGGTGACAAAAGAAGATATTGCTTATTATGATTTACCTGATTTACATGACTAGAAATTATTTTGTCAGCTGTTTTCAAATGTATTCTCCTGCATATTGGTCAACATTCGTCTACAATGGGAAATGGTTTACTCGTAAATGTTTTACAAGGAATGTAGACCTATATCAAGCTACGCATTCGTGTAAAAACCAATCATGGTCTTTTATTGATACATATTTAACCTCTTCCTTTGTAAAGACAAACCATTTAAAACCTCTTTCGGGTTTTGCTTACGCGCATACCTCTGCGAAGCACAAACCACGTGCCGTCGCTAACAGACATGAGCTTCGAACAAAACTCAAAAATTGATTCTGGTATAATTTACAGGAAGGAAATCCGAAAGTTACGTAACGAACTTGAAGGTATACGGTCCGAGAGGTCCGAAGCTCGAAACCAGATGGAAGAACAAGACGATCGGATTGCCACTCTTAAACGAATGATTAACTCGGGTATGCTTTTTCTTGAGTCCAATTTTATACTGTCGAAGGATGGCTGATTAACTCATGTTCTGGTTTCCACTTTTTATACTGAAAGATTACCACTCATAAACAAATGATTAACTCGTTTAACTGTTTTCTGGTTGCCATACTGTTGAAAGATGAACACTCAATAACGATTGTTTAAATCAAAAGAAAAATATGCTTTCCAATTTTACACTGTTGAAGGATCAAGTGATCCTTGTGTTAAGTCACTAAAAAATCCTACCCTTGGCCCAAAACAAACCATTCCTATTTATTTTTCTAATTCTTATTGTTTGGAATATCCTAGATACATAATGTACAACACTGTCTAATTGGCTAAGCCACCTCGATAAACAATGTAACACACTTTCTAATTGGCTAAGCCACCTCGATACACAATGTAACACACTTTCTAATTGGCTAAGCCACCTCGATAAACAATGTAACACACGTTCAAATTGGCTAAGCCAGCTAGATACATAATGTGACACACTTTCTAATTGGCTAAGCCACCTCGATACACAATGTAACACACGTTCTAATTGGCTAAGACGCAGTGATACTCGATACCATCTTCCGCCGTGACTCTAAATCAACGTGCATTGCGACTTACACATTCCCCATACAATGCTTCCGACTCCAGTGAACTCCCGATAACTCGAACCTGCAATAACTCGACCGTATCGTTTAACTCGAATCAATGCGGAACAGTACAGCAACTTATCTAATTGACCTTACGCGTAATCCAACCCTTAGCCCAAAATAAACCATTCCTATTTATTTTTCTAATTATTATTGTTTGGAATATCCTAGATACATAATGTACAACACTGTCTAATTGGCTAAGCCACCTCGATACACAATGTAACACACTTTCTAATTGTCTAAGACACCTCGATACACAATGTAACACACGTTCTAATTGGCAGCAACCTCGATAAACAATGTAACACACGTTCTAATTGGCTAGCCAGCTAGATACATAATGTGACACACTTTCTAATTGGCTAAGCCACCTCGATACACAATGTAACACACGTTCTAATTGGCTAAGCCACCTCGATACGCAATGTAACACACGTTCTAATTAGCTAAGACGCAGTGATACTCAATACCATCTTCCGCCGTGACTCTAAATCAACATGCATTGCGACTTACACATTCCCCATACAATGCTTCCGATTCCAGTGAACTCCCGATAACTCGAACCTGCAATAACTCGACCGTATCGTTTAACTCGAATCAATGCGGAACAGTACAGCAACTTATCTAATTGACCTTACGCGTAATCCAACAATTGTTGAACTGTTTACTTGAAATGATTGTATCACCAGCTTGCTTTTCATGTATAAATATTTAAGTGTAGCCTACATGATTTACGAAGCTGCTAAAACATTAATGAATTAAGTATAAATCTTGTCATCACTCGAAAACCTCGGTAACTCGATGACATTTTCGCAACATCTCTGTACCATTTGTTATTGTTTGTCACCAATCTATTTTCAAATTTCTCGCCTACAGTTGATAGCCAACTCAAAGAGGGCACGGTGGAATACGAAGAAGCCAAGATCCGGTGTGACTTTGAGGAGAAAGAGCGAGAGGAGATAGAAGAACGATGTAACGAGTTACTGAAGGAAAGAGACGAGTTCGAGGCTCAATTAGCAAAGTTAAATAATCAATTAGAATCCACGATTTCCGATACATCTACTATCCACAAAGTGTCGGAGCAGTATAAGATTAGAGAACAGAGTCTCATGTCAAAGGTATAATATGAGCCGTCCCGCGAGAAAACCAGACACTGTGGTCTCTGCGTAAAGCATCGACCCGGATCCGCCTAAGCATGCAGCGCAGGCTTACCCGGACAGATAATGTTCACCTCCTGTTGATCTGGATCGATACATTACGCAGAGGCCATAATGTTGGTTTTCTCGTGGATCGGCTCATTATGTAATTCTTACCAATCATTCCCCACATACAGACGGTTTTCAGACGCCTCGGAAGCAGACGACTTTTGAAAAACATTGAGAAAAAAGGATAAAAATGCTTTAAACGAGCAATTTTTTTTATTTTGCCTTGTGTTTTGCAACTCTTCTCAGTCACTATACGTACATGTGTTAAGAGTTTCCATATCATTTTGTAGATGCTTTCAATTTTTTCTGCTTTAAGTGGGCGATTGGTTTTATAATAATGAAGATTAATGGACCGAGGACACGTGGATATATCAATCGGTACATTACACTCGAAATAAGGGTTAGACAAGGTACCCACTTAGATTTTCAATGGGTTGGTGCACATTGCTAGACTTGGTTTTGCGATCATTCACCAAGGTATTGTGTATAATACCTTTTTTTCGTGGGCAATGGACCGAATGATGTATTCGATTAAACGCGATTAATTGATTGGCAAATACATAGTTTCAAATGCGGTGGCCTCAGTAACATATCAACTATAGCCTTCAATATATAATCAGCTAGCTGAGGCAAGCGACAGGTTGTGGTAGAGGCAATCACATTAAAACCAGACCTAAAATTCGACCTGTCTATAACAAGTCGTCTCGGATTGACCTTTGCATCAACAAATGAAATTGTCGCCTACAAAATAGAAATATTTTATCAGGGGAGATAACCCATATAAATTAACGAAATATGGAAGCGGTTGTGGTTTAGCGTTAGTTGTATAGTGCAATCGCATTGTACAGAAAAGCGAGTACCCGCTCATAAATATGTACATGTATAAGGTCAATTCGAGACGACCTCTTATGCGGTGTCGACAGATGCAATTTACGCACGGCGAGGTATTTGGGTCTGATTTTAATGAGACTGTATTAGAGCTAAAGATTTGAATTTGATAATGACCTTAATAACTAAATCTGACCTTTGACAGGTCAGGGTCGGAAGTTTACATATAGGAAAAGTTATAAAATACAATACAATTTACTTTATTGCATTAAACTACAAGTCTTACAGAAAGTTAAAATAAACAAAATATATATCATACAAAAGAAATCTTAAAATGCCTTATATACATGTTATTTTAGAAATTACACATGTATTATATGTTTGTAGTAAAAATATGTCAGAAGTGGGATTCGAACCCACGCCCACATACGTGGACCAGAACACTCTGTATTGAAGGGACAAATTCACCTTGTGTCTGGCGCCTTAGACCGCTCGGCCATCCTGACAACATATCATTTCTGCATAAGAATTAAAACTATAACAAAGTATAATTATAACATTCTGTAAAGCGCATCTATATATTTGGGACTTAATATGTGCCAGTGAGTTTCAGTCTGATTCACTCCGATGTTTCAGAAATAAATTTAACATTGAGAGTAATACAAACATCTAACCTAGGCTTATAAATGTGTATACACTAAAAGTAACATAATAAAAAGTTAAAAACATTTATAAACATGCTGTAAAGTATTTTACAAAATGTAGTAACATTCATATACGACGGGTGATCCAAATGTAAAAGGACTTACTATATAACTTAGCAGTCACTAGCGATGTAATCATACACTTGTCTCATTCTTGGAGGAGAGAAATCCATTGGAAACTAATTTCACTTGTAAGATAGCCTGTTCAACGTACTGATGGAACAGTTCCAGTGTCGTTTTTCATCAAACGAATTATCATTTGTTTCACATCATATGATACACATTTAATAAACAGCGGTTAGCAATGGCTATTGGGAAGTTGATGCAAAAAGAGGGTTGATATAACTGTTAATAACAGATGTTTTCACGTTTGTTTCACCAGCTTGTTTCGCTTCAAACGGCGTCAGATGGGCTTTACTACCGTGGCCCGTTCCAATGATACTTACAATTTTCATAATCTCACATAAATTTTATTTTTCCACAAATTATTCCAATAGTTGAAATATGGAATTTTAATAAAATCAGGTTTGATTTGAGTCGAAATTATAACAAAAGTCCTATTACTTCTGGATCACACTACTCGTACATGTGTATATTTTTTAAATATATCTACATTTACTAAAAATATTTGTCAGAAGTGGGATTCGAACCCACGCCCACATACGTGGACCAGAACACTCTGTATTGAAGGTAATTATCTACCTTGAGTCTGGCGCCTTAGACAGCTCGGCCATCATGACAAAACATTCAGACATCAGTAATATTTTGACAGTAATAAAATACAATTTTTTCATTTCTAAATTTAAAAAAAATGTGGTTTAACTGTTATTTATGCCTGGTCCAGGGAAGATGAGCAAAAACATGTATGAGTTCGAACAAGGATACCGATAAGCGTTCGGAACAAGGTCAGTAGGACTTGTATGTCATGGTTACATATGTAACCCAATTAAAACAGAATGTGGTTTAACTGTCATGTATGCCTTGTCGAGGGAAGATGAGCAAATACTTGTATGAGTTCGAGCAAGGTACCTATAAGCGTTCAGAACAAGGGCAGTAGGACTTGTATGTCATGGTTACATATGTAACCAAATTAAATATGAAGAATTAATACATGACATATCTAAGAGTCCTTGAATACACCGATGGAGTGCAACCACTGCAGACTAAACCAACCTGTGTACTCGCGTATTTCGATCCGTATCTACACTGTTCGACACAGCAATTATAAGACCGAATTTGTAGTAAACTTTGTCGTCATACGAAAATCGACCTTCAACTTTTTTACGATCGGCGATCATCCTGATTCACCTCTACATCTGCGTAGTCTTATTATGACCTCCCCATTTCGCCATCTAGTCAAACAAGCATATTTACTCTGGAGAAGAACAATGACAAAAGATACACCGACGGTTCAATTATGGAAGTCGGATAACAAAAGACAAACCGACGGTATAAGTATGTAAGTCGGATTACAAAAGTATACTGACAGTACAAGAATGGAAGTCGGATAACAAAAGACAAACTGACGGTATAAGTATGTAAGTCGGATTACAAAAGCATACTGACAGTACAAGAATGGAAGTCGGATAACAAAAGACAAACTGACGGTATAAGTATGTAAGTCGGATTACAAAAGCATACTGACAGTACAAGAATGGAAGTCGGATTACAAAACATACTGACAGTACAAGAATGGAAGTCGGATTACAAAAGCATACTGACAGTACAAGAATGGGGTCGGATTACAGAAAACACACCGACGATATAAGTATGTAAGTCGGATTACAAAAGACACACCGACGATATAAGTATGTAAGTCGGATTACAAAAGACACACAGACGATATAAGTATGTAAGTCGGATTACAATAGACACAC
Source organism: Serripes groenlandicus (assembly GCA_031761405.1). Lineage (NCBI taxonomy): Eukaryota > Metazoa > Mollusca > Bivalvia > Cardiida > Cardiidae > Serripes > Serripes groenlandicus. The sequence continues at coordinate 41,749,267 of JASEVX010000002.1, read as the reverse complement.
CGACGGTATAAGTATGTAAGTCGGATTACAAAAGACACACCGACGTTATAAGTATGTAAGTCGGATTACAAAAGACACACAGACGATATAAGTATGTAAGTCGGATTACAAAAGACACACCGACAGTATAAGTATGTAAGTCGGATTACAAAAGCGTACTGACAGTACAAGAATGGAGGTCGGATTACAGAAGACACACCGACGATATAAGTATGTAAGTCGGATTACAAAAGACACACCGACGATATAAGTATGTAAGTCGGATTACAAAAGACACACAGACGATATAAGTATGTAAGTCGGATTACAAAAGACACACCGACGGTATAAGTATGTAAGTCGGATTACAAAAGACACACCGACGTTATAAGTATGTAAGTCGGATTACAAAAGACACATTGAGGATATAAGTATGTAAGTCGGATTACAAAAGACACACCGACAGTATAAGTATGTAAGTCGGATTACAAAAGCATACTGACAGTACAAGAATTGAGGTCGGATTACAGAAGACACACCGACGATATAAATATGTAAGTCGGATTACAAAAGACACACCGACGATATAAGTATGTAAGTCGGATTACAAAAGACACACCGACGATATAAGTATGTAAGTCGGATTACAAAAGACACACCGACGGTATAAGTATGTAAGTCGGATTACAAAAGACACACCGACGTTATAAGTATGTAAGTCGGATTACAAAAGACACATTGAGGATATAAGTATGTAAGTCGGATTACAAAAGACACACCGACAGTACAAGTATGTAAGTCGGATTACAGAAGACACACCGACGATACACTGGTTATATAGATCGGAAAACATAAACGTGTCGAACACGCCTAATATGAGGACTGCTCTACGCGAAAACCAACTTTGTCGTTCTTATTGATTGATTTATTAGAGTTTAACACCATTTTCAACAATTTTCAAGACGGTTGGTTCACATATTCATTTGTTTCCTGGCTTTCTCACACCAGCACTCCACACAACTTTCTTTCCAAGCAACTGGGTGCTTTTTCCACATAAACTGTTAGCCCATTGGTGAAAGACGAATGACGCTTGTCACATTGACTTTTGTCAAACGTAGGAAAGAAAATTGGCCGAGCTAGGTTTCGAACTCACAACCCCTAGATTGATATACCACGTCGTTTCCGACTGAGCTACCGGGGATCGGCTACGTTATTTTTACACATGCAATTAAAAAAGCCTGCTTCGGCACTTCAGCTTGGGGGCCAAATAAATATTGCTTTAAAGAGGTTTTGTCGGACACTTCTATGAATTATTGGCGAATACTGCAGACCCAGATCAGACTACCTGTATGTGCTGGTTGATCTAGCTCTACACTTGGGGCTAATGCCGCATGGTAGGTTTTTCGCAGAGCGCATATCAAGCAAATGTATTTGTCAGAATTAACCCTTTCCCACAAACAACCAATCTGCAGCAGACTACTTTGAAAACATATAGGGAAAAACATGAAAATTCTCCACAAATGAGGGTTTGAGTGTTAATTAGAGTGGAAAAACGTTGTGGCACTATCCGAATCAGCCGCGTGTATTACAGGGAGCACTCGGGCCTACAGGCGCCTGTCACGGGAGTTATAAGCAATTTCTTCTTTTGCCACAATGATTTCAAAAGTCGTCTGATTCAGATGCGTCAGCATACGTCTACAAATGGGAAATATTTTCCTGGTGTACGGTTGACATAATGACTTATGGACAGTGAACAGTGCTACAGCAAGACCAACCTGAGGGCATTTTCTAACACTTGTATGTTAACCCTTTCCTCCGTACAGACGCATTTTGACGCTTCTGTCGCAGACTAATTTTTAGAACATTGAGACAAAAGGAGTTGATTATTACTTTTTTTATTATTATTATTATACTTTCATTTGAAGAGATTGTTCATATATTTCTCTAGATGTTGTAAACGTAGTCGAAAGTGGAAAACGTTAAAATCTGCATATGCATCAATACTATAAATGCCATGTTCACTGTCCGTGGCAGTTCATTGACGTCTCTCTAACTTATTGGTGTACAGTGTAGAGCGATATGATCCTGCGAGAACGCTCAGATTGAACTGTCACTGCATTGTACAAAACAAGGCGTGTTTGTTTATTAGATTGCCACCGCTGATAAGAAACTCCGGGATGTTCTGACAGAAATCGAACAAAAAAAGAACCAAGACATGCCTCAGCGTACGGCCAGTTCAATCAAGTACCACCAGTATCGCATGTCCAAGACTTCCGGTATTATAACTGATACCACACCACAGGTCGTCGTGACCTCTGACCCCAGAGGAAGTATCGGAGCCTCAGGTAAGACTTTCTTAAATTTGACCTTTTTTAAATATCGATTTTGATTTCTAAGCATGCTTACAATTATATTTTGTGATGAGCTGATCTTTTAAAGACCGCATCTCTGGTGTAGTGGTAGAACGTCGGCCTCGGTTGCGCGAGGTCGCGGGTTCGATCCTCTGTCGGGTCCTACCAAAGACTTTAAAAATGGTAGTAATGGCTACTCTCCTTGGCGCTCAGGGTTGCGGGGTTAGTATAACGACTGACTGGCTGGTATCAGTATAATGGACCAGTAGGACTGGTAACTTATCCAGGAAACGCCGTGATATAACTGAAAACTTGTTAATAGCGGCGTAAAACACCAAACAATCAATCAATCTTTTAAAAGTTGCAATGTTTTAACTTCTTTTTAAATTAGTGTGTTTTTTCGGCTAAATGTATTGGGCTTTTTGGTATTAAAATGCAAATTTGCTTTATCAATACACTTAACAAAGAATAACTGTTTCCTCAATATCCTTTTAATACTGTGTTCATTTTTAAATGAATACAGGGTTTACTTTATGTCTGTTCAAACATCAATGCAGTAACGTGTTTGTGCAACGTCATACGGAAACCAAACTTTCACTTTTTTTCAATCAGCGTAAATCTAGACCAGCTTTCTCCTCGGAGAATCATACGGGTCTCTTTTCCCTTTCCGACTAGCAGACGCATTCCGACGCATTTGCAGCAGACGTTTTTTGAAAACATTATAAAGGAGAAAGTGCTCATGGAAACCCATACCCCTTTTGCCACAATGTTTTCAACTCTATTTAATGATTTAACTCTTATTTATGGAGAGATTTCACATTTTTGCCAATATGTTTTTAAAGTCGCCTGCTGCAGAATTGTTGTATGTGGGAAAGGGTTACAATCTTATCGCTTGTTTACGGTTATTCTTTTCAGGTAACGTAGGAAAGATTGTTGTGTCACAGAAACCAGCAGCATCCTTACCATCCAAAAATCCTGGAACTAGGCAAACAAACAAAGGGAAATCTAGTTCTTTACCTTCGAAGCGCTAGTAATGAGCTGTATAAGGCAGTTACAGTATACCAATGCATTGAGGTCAAATTACGCCAAATACATCCGCGGTCATACTGGTCTGGAGCCAAATAGTCCCTAAAAAAACTTTGTTTGCGGAGAAATGAGTGTATAGTATACCATCCCCAGAATGCTTTGAATATATGACATTGAGTTTAAATTCATGTTAATGTGTATAGGATGCACTGGACATGATTTATTTGGTGTATTGTTATTTGACCTAAAGTTGAGAATTCTCGGATATTGTTCAGCAGTATTGACATGTACACGACCTTTGTACAAATAAAATCATCATAACAATTACATGTTTTGTCATTGAATGTAAAGACAATGTCAACTTTCCGACCATAAGTACAGTCAAACCTGTGCTTAAGACCACCTTTGCTAAGCAATATAGCAACCACACTTTTAATGTCTCAAGTATTCATTTCTGCATAAATGGCCCTGATTTACAAACCACCTGTGAACCTGTGAACAAAGACCATATTGTTTTCTTCCCATTGTTGGTCTTTAAACACAGGTTGGACTGTATTTCAAAACAAAACTACTAATTTGTTTAAATAAATGTATGTTAAAATGATGTATGAGCTAGTGTATGTACAAGTTGACTTTTATGGAACAGTATATATATATACATCAATATGATGAAGATATACCCTGTTGACATATTATTTACACAAGCTTGTTAGAATGTTCTCTCAACTTGTGTAGATTTAGGTCAGAATGAGCAGGATGACAAGATGATCTGAACCCACATTAACAAATGACAACTTATACCACTTATCATGTTCGTTCTGGCTCATATATGTTTTCAAGAAGGTTAGGGTAAGGGCAGTGTCATGTATAGAATTCCAAAGACATTCAAGAATTAATGATGTGATTAATCCGGAACAATAATGATTGATTGATTTATTGGATTTAACGACTTTTTCAACCATTTTTAGCTCGAATTTTTTAAAAAACGAGAGCTATTGTCACGACCCTGGCGTCGTCGGCGGCGTCGGCGGCGGCGGCGGCGGCGTGGTCGTCCGGTTAAGGTTTTTTGTTTAGCTCATTTTTTTTCTCCCTATCAGTCGAGCGTCTGTGCCGTACGCGGTGCTCTTGTTCTGTCATATCATGGCCACCAGTTCACCTACTCATGTGTTTCCTGCCTTTCTCAAACCAGTACTCTACACAACATTCTTTCCTAGCAACTGGCTGCTTTTCAACATAGACTGTTAGCCCATTGGTGGAAGACGAATGACGCTTGTCATAGAGATCTTTGTTTAAACGTCGGAAAGAATGTTGATCCAACTGGTGTTCGAACTCACAACCCCTGGATTGATAGCTTGCGTCGCTACCGACTGGGCCGGAACATAAGACTGAGAGAGTAAATGTCAATTTAATGTAATCATATAGGGCTGATAGGAACATCCACCACTACACAAAAAAGAAGTTTATATACGTGTATATGAAACAAACCTTTGTGAATTTCTACTTTGTTTGCATCATGTTTTCTTTGTTGAAGGGAATCCGCTGTGGTCGAGTGGTTAGCGTAGGGGATTTCGAAACCGGGTGTCCCGAGTTCGATCCCCAGTCGCGGCATTACGGTCATGGTGGAGTGCCCTTGGGCAAGGCACATTTTCTAGCCTAGTACTGGTTTGTTTACCCAGGGATCATGAATAAGTGAATTGTCGCCGTGATATAACTGAAATATTATTGAAAGCGGCGTAAAACCCCAATAAATAAATAAATAAATTCTTTGTTGAAACACTAGGTTCAGAGAATTAGTCAAGTGTAACTATTATTATATCATATTTTGATAATTAATAACATAGTTTTAATTAAAATCTATATGTTGTCGTTTGTTGGCTGCATAAATGACTTTTGGATGAAATTTTAGTTTGACATTCAAAAAGGACATATTCAGCCGCGATATCTCAGTCGGTAACATCCAGAAATGTCGAACTAGGGGTCTTTGGTTCGAATCCCGGCTCCGATGATTGATGACCTCTCTGAAGCGTCAGTCATCCTCATCCAGTTGAACAGGCCCCCAACAGTATGGCCTCAGGCGAAAAGTGTCTATCCGGGTAAGCCTGTGCGGCATGCTAAGGCTGATCCGAGTCGATACTTTACGCAGAGAACACAATGTTGGTTTTCTCGCGGGACGGCTCATGAAGTGTTAACAACGGCGTTAAACTTCAACTAGTCCGTAAAATTATCAATGCGCTGGTGTCGGGACAAACGTTCCAGCAGTACCGCCGTGATAAAGGTGTAAAACACCATTCAAGCCAAATCGTGAGTGACATATAGCATGAAATCACTGTCATCCTATCTTTGTTCTGAATTTAAACCGACGATGAATGAAATGCCAGTGAAAAGTAATCGGGGCAAATCCTCCAAAAAATAGGATTGGCACAGGCTGCGTTATTATGCTACAGCTATGTTAGTTATTGAACGAAGAGCTCGTCCGACAGTGAAACAACGAATGTACCTTCAAGTTGTAGGCATAAATGCATTCCTTCAATGTATAGGAAACGACTTTGTCGTGACATACAAGCTCTTTCTTCATGTTAAAAGCAATGATATGGTCGTGACACACTTTCTCCCTTCAGGTTATAGGCAATGACAAGTTAGAGACAAACAATTTCTCCCTTCAAGTTATAGGCAATCACACGGTCGAGTCATACAAGTTCTCCCTTCAAGTTATAGACAATGACGCCGCCGACGCTTACAAGTTCTTCAAATGACACGGTCGTGAAATACAAGTTCTCCCTTCAAGTTATAGACAATGACGCCGTCGACGCTTACAAGTTCTTCAAATGACACGGTCGTGAAATACAAGTTCTCCCTTCAAGTTATAGACAATGACGCCGTCGACGCTTACAAGTTCTTCAAATGACACGGTCGTGAAATAAAAGTTCTCCCTTCAAGTTATAGACAATGACGCCGTCGACGCTTACAAGTTCTTCAAATGACACGGTCGTGAAATACAAGTTCTCCTTTAAAGTTATAGACAATGACGCCGTCGACGCTTTACAAGTTCTTCAAATGACACGGTCGTGAAATACAAGTTCTCCTTTCAAGTTATAGACAATGACGCCGTCGACGCTTACAAGTTCTTCAAATGACACGGTCGTGAAATACAAGTTCTCCCTTCAAGTTATAGACAATGACGCCGTCGACGCTTACAAGTTCTTCAAATGACACGGTCGTGAAATACAAGTTCTCCCTTCAAGTTATAGACAATGACGCCGTCGACGCTTACAAGTTCTTCAAATGACACGGTCGTGAAATACAAGTTCTCCCTTCAAGTTATAGACAATGACGCCGTCGACGCTTACAAGTTCTTCAAATGACACGGTCGTGAAATACAAGTTCTCCTTTAAAGTTATAGACAATGACGCCGTCGACGCTTTACAAGTTCTTCAAATGACACGGTCGTGAAATACAAGTTCTCCCTTCAAGTTATAGACAATAACACTGTCGACTCTTACAAGTACGGACAAGAACACGGTTGGGACCGACACGTTCTCCCTTCAAGTTATCACAATCACACCAAATTACTTCAGTCCGAACGGTGAGGGTATATAGAGACACCGAATGATGAAGGCAATTACATTTCTTAAACGTTTGCTTGTTTGTTTGGTTGGTATTTTACGCCCTTTTAACCCTTTCCCACGTACAACAAAAACGCAGCAGACGACTTCGAAAATATATTGGCAAAAACATGAACACTCTCTACAAATGAAGTATACTATATATAAAACAAGTTGAAAACACTGTGGCAGGAGGAGAAATTTTTCCTTTTGAGCAATTTCTGCTTTTGCCACAACGTTTTCAAAATTCGTCTGCTGCAGATTCGTCAGAAAGTGTCTTCACATGGGAAAGGGTTAATCAATAATGCAGTAATATTACGGGAAACAAAAGATGCTCTAACCTTGGAGACAGGTTTTCGATACGTGATAGCCCACTGATTTTTCAGTGGCGTAGCTCCCTTTAGGCATTGTAGGCACGTGCCTACACATTTTTTCTCAAAAAATACAGGTGCGGCGATAGACATCTGCGAAATATATCGACCAGATCACCCTGCGCTGTCCGCGCAGACTGATCCGGCCGACACATTCCGTCTTAGGGGGGGTAGATGTATAGAGTAGTGATCCCTGAAACAGAAAATCCACAGGTGGCGAAACGTGTCTATCTGGGTAGGCCTGTGTGGCATGCATAGGCTGATCCGGGTCGATACTTTACGCAGAGTCCACAATGTTGATTTTTCTCACGAGACGGCCTACACATTGATTATTGCAAAGCTACGCCCACTGATTTTAGCTCATAAAAAACGGAACAAGTGAAAATGTGATATAGTTAGTGTTTAATAGTTACAATAACAATTGTATAAAACACGCATAGGATATGCAAGTCACAAAGGTTTATACAAATCGAGGATATGTTAATCTGATACGTACAGCCGCGGCAATGTCAATAGCACGAGACTTTGATAAACATTGCAGACAAGTGAGAACTTCGATTTTCCACAAGTGTTTCAATTCTTTGTCATTTTTGAACTTCCATCTTTCCAGACTTCGCATTTTAAACGTTTTCGATATACAGATGTTTTTGCCGCCTCTGAAGCAGACAACCTTTGAAATGATTTTGGCAAAAGGAGAAACTGCTCATTTTTAGCATTTCCCCATTAGTCACAGTGATTTCATCTCAATTCAATTGTTGTACTTTCATTTATAAAGAGATTCCATATGTTTGTTCAGATGTGTTCATACTCGTCTGCTGCAGATGTGTTGTATTATTACATGACCAGTACTGGGTGCTATATTTTCCAGGAATAAGTAAACATATGCGGAAGTAATCTCACGTTTCAGCCTTAAAGCGACTGAAATCCAGATGGCACGTAAAAAAAATCGAATTCGCCCTAAATGTTATTCTTTATGTTATCCAAGTAAAACCAGGGTAGAAAATGTATCGTTTTTTATCAATAAAGTGAACTTGAGTCGTTTTCAATTGTCCCGATGAAGGGGTTTCCTATTTAAAAACTTACCCCGTTACTGACAGGGTAGAATTTGCGATGGAATAAGTATCGAAAACAAGAAAATCTCACCGATTATAGGGGCATGTAATAAGTCAGTTATCATATTATATTATATACCCAATGATAAAATATAGAGATTTCCCAACTTGAGAAAACCTATAACATGCTTTTTGCCTACTGAGCGATATCGCCTAGTGTGCGCAGGGGTATTGTCGTTTAAAAATGAAAATATCGCCGAGTATATAATATATAGTTTAATAAACATTGTTTTCATGATTTGGGAATTAAATCCCTCGTGAAAGAGATTCTTGCATATAAAAACTCGTGCGCTATGGCGCACTCGTTTTTATATCGCAAGAATCTCTTCCACTTGGGATTTAAATCCCGTATCGTGAAAACAATGTTAAGTAAAGTCTATTTAATGCCCCAAACCCAAAAATAACACTTATTTTCTTAAAATTGGATTTTTTTTTATTTTTTTTTCGACAGTTGGGTATCTGGAGTTCAGTCGCTTTAATGTATAAAATATGTAATATAAATATATGTATTAAACGACATGCCACTTATGTTTTTTGTATAACTATGAGCCTGTATGCTTAACTCTTTCAGCGCCGAATTGTTTAAAGTAGACTCTTCCATGTTCAAACTCGAACGACTCTATTTTCATGTTATAGCTCGTTACGAGCTGTCTCACCTGAATCTGTATTGTTTGCAAAAAGCTCAATATTGCCTTTGGCGCTAAAAGAGTTAATGTCAATTAAAATTTCTGTTTCTGTTCTGTACCATATTGCTATATAAGACTGGACAATTTATGAGTTAAACTAAAAACTAATTGCAATGCATTTGCGACCAGTGAAGAACCAGATCAGCCTGCGCATGAGCACAGCCAGATCTGCTTCTGCACTGTTTGCGTATAAATATCCCTTTCGATATTTAGCATAAAGGTATGAACAGGATTTTCCTCGCGTATAATAATTACGAAAGGTTTTTCTTTTTTCTGGGAGCACCCAACTCTCGTATATACTAGCTATCGTTTTCGAACGTTGAAGGTAACTTGACGCCATCAGGTAGTTAACTTAAGTTAAAGACGATCGAGGTCTGGCGGTAAATCGATAGGCTGGTTCCCGCTGCCGTAATTTGCTAACATGGGTTTTCCCATTATAGTGAAGCCGCTGTATCAATGCGTAAATATCAATCCTTTCAGATGGCTCGAGTACCTGTCCAGGCGTCATTGCTCTCCTGGGTCGCGGTGTGGGTATGCCGGCGTCTTTGTCCGTTGTTTTCCCTTTCGGCTCTATTTGTTCTAGCAGCTTTTTCTCGTCTAGGTCTTTTGACCCGTGTAAACGCGCCACAAGTTCGCTGACGTCAGTTTTAGACAGACGTTTAAAGGCCGGAGCTCGTGGAATAGAAATACCATACTGTGGCATATACTCGTAAGATCGGAGGGGTTCTCGCGGTGTTCTAGGTCTGGTCTGCATTTCGTGTAGCCGAGCCAAATGGTCTATCCCGGAGTGATAGGTTCGAACGCGGAACCGTATTTCTGGCGGTGGCAGTCCACTGTATATATGACGTAAGTCTTTACGATAAATGTCTTGATTGGCGTACATAAATCCGGCAGACATTTTGACTTTGACAAAATTAATGGCAATACTGTGAAATTGATGTCGGTGTCACGGTTATATTATCAATTTGAATATAATTCTAAACAAATGTTACGAAAACTCAAGTTGTCCAACGAAATGTCACAAACCAATCTTGGAAACTAAGATTCACTGTTTACACGCACGACATTGTCACATTTAACTACTTCTGCGTGTGACGAATGTCTGTGAGCAACTGATGATGTTTTAAATCCACGTTTAACTTCTTGTAATAACGTACGTTGATATAAATACATTAGAATAAGTCACGATCACTTGAATCACACAGATAAACTGTCAACGTGAATCGTCTTTTTCTTTGTCACATACTATGTAATAAAATGTCATCCAAAATATTAATAATATCCTTTCTCTAACAGCTGTCTCTAAGAATAATAATTATTTAAACTAAAATCAAGAGTCAGAAATGTGTTTGTAAGTAGTCATTATGTTTCACCTTTCAAATTGCTTCTCTGTAAAACGCTTTAGCCTCCATGCACAAAAGACTAAAGAAAATTGAATTCAATCATTCATTGTGAAGTGTTCACTGTTTATGTGTCTTTTGTACAGACATACCGCTATATATTTACGGGACGTGCACCAATGCGGTTACAAAAGTTATGTGTTTTAAGTCGTCTGCTGCAGGTGTGTTGTATGGTTGAAAAGGTTAACAACGTTAAAACACGCAACTGCCCAGTACTATCAAGCGTTCAAATTTAACCAGTCTCAGTCGAACATACAACAATTCTTCAGCAGACGACTTTGAAAATGTATCGAAATTCTCTATAAATAAATGTTTCACTATTAAATAGAGTTGGACATTTTGTGGTGATAAAAAAACAGAAATTGCTCGTTCTAAACACTTTTACTTTTGTCACAATGTTTACAAGTGAGAGAAAGGGTTGCATACTCTAGTTTAAGTTGCTGAACGGTAAAATGGATTTGTCACATGTTAGTAGTTGAAGCAATTTAACACTTTCCCACATACAACAAATCAGCAGCAGACGACTTTGAAAACATCTAAGCAAAACTATGGAAAACTTCGAAATATGAAACTATAATTCTCAAATAAATTTGGCTAAAGGTGAAATTGCTCAATAGGAGCATTTTGTCATGTTGTTATACTCTTTTCAAAAGTCGTCTGCTGCAGATGCGTCGGAAAGCGTCCATAAGTGATAAAAGGTTAATTAACTGTTTTATCACAAAATGTTTTTATACACTTCTCAAAGATCTACTGTGTCACTATTCATCATTAAGGTGTATTAAGACTAATTTTGCGTTGACCTGGCTTAACTCTTTCAGCGCCAAATTGTTTAAAGTAGACTCGTCCATGTACACAATAATGCGTCTCCGTGTCTCATGCAATAAGACTTTTGGACTATTTTGATAACTAAAAGGCAAACAATGCTGATTTTAGATGAGACAGCTCGTTACGAGCTGACTCACCTGAATCAGTATTGTTTGCAAAAACTTAAATATTGCCTTTGGCGCTGAAAGAGCCTTTCAAACTTAGAACACATCTACAGCAGACGATTTTGACAAGATCAAGGCGAATAGATCGAAACTTTCTATAAATGAAAGTATAATATTTTAATAGAGTTGAAAATATTGTTTCAAACGGAGTAATTGATCACTATGAGTAATTTCGCCTTTTGTTACAATGTTTTTAAATGTCGTCTGCTTTCTATGCGTCAACATGGGTCTATATGTAGGAAATGGTTTGATTATGTTTCGACAATTATGTTTCTTTTGTGTATCTAGTTACTTTTGAATGGAGTCACTTTGTCGCTTCATTTCTTTTCGTTTTACTCTATTGTTTAAACGAAATACAATAACACTGTTAACTGTACGACAAATATTCTTTTTATTCAGTTTAAGTCGTTAAATCTCAAAAGATAGTAACGTATTTTGCACTGACGTTTTGAATTGATTTCATGCTTAAAAGCGTTTCAACTCTTTTGTGCTAGTTAACCCTTTCCCACATACAAAATGTCTGCAACAGACGACTTAAAAATACAGCCCATCTCTATAAATGATAGTATGATTATTGAAGAGAGTTTAAATCATTGTGACAAATGGAGAAATTGCTCATTATGAGCAATTTCTCCATTTGCCACTTTGATTTCAAAAGTCGTCTGCATCAGAGGTGTCAGAAAGCGTCTGAATGAAGAAAAAGGGTAAATTCATATCATATTCCGTTATATTTTATTTGGCTCGCTATACCAGCGCTGCCTTTCTTCAAAGCACTGTTTTATCCTTTCTTCTGTCATTCTTGTGAAAAGAGAATAAGTCGAAGGTGGAATCGAATTCTTGATCCCTGATTCAGAGCTTAATTAGATATTGGAGCCCGTTGTGATTGATTGATTGATTAATTTGTGTTTAACGCTGTCGGCAATTTCAATTTTCCAGTCATATCACGGCGGCCAGTTCACCTACGCATAAGCTTTCTGATTTTCTCACGCCAGTACCCCACACAACTAACTCTCCAAGCAACTGGGTGCTTTTCCATATAGACTGTTAGCCCATTGGTGAAAAGCGAATGACGCTTGTCACTGTGACTTTTGTTAAACGTCGGAAAGAATGTTGGCCGGGCTGGGGTTCGAACTCACAATCCCCGGATTGACAACCCGCGTCGCTACCGACTGAGCCCGTTGTGATATTAAGTTTGTTAGTCTGAATGATTTTTAACGCCACTTTTAACATCATATCAGGCCCCAAAACTATAAAAGTTTAATCTATGCTCAGAATTTGTGCTCAAGTATCTGTTTGATCAAAAGCTAGTTCGTTCTCCAAATTGACCAATCAGAAGCCTTATTTGAGCACGGAGTTCATATGAGCACTGAGAACGTTTTTCAAAGTTTTACAGTTCCGTGCCCAGTTATATCACGGCGTTTCCTGGAAATTTGCTAAATACTACCGGTCACCGATGCACCTGTCCTTAGTACGTGTAGTCATCAGCCAAAAAAGGGAACTTTGCGCATCCCTCTTTTGTTTTTGTTTTATCATAAAATAGTGAACTAGTTGAAACAATAACTTCCCGATTCAAGATGCTCGTAAGAAACTTCTTATTACAGTTGTAATCGATTCCAAGAGTGTTATATGTTAGCCGTAACGATAATACACTTCTCCATGATCACATTTAGCGGATGTGAGTTTACATGTATTCAGAGACGTTCGTTCACATCGTGCACTCGGCAATGTGCTAGCCATGTCAACCAATCAAATTTAACTTTGTACATGCACTCGCCCGAGTACTCTTTATGTTAGAACAATCTGAGTGCACTCCCCTTTCGCTAGACTAGGAAATGAACCCGAGTTCCGACTAGATTAACACGGGTTCCTCATGAACGGCACAGGTTTTAACCCTAGTGACGTCATATGAACTTCTGACCCCGACTATTTGCAACCCTGCTTCAAGCGAGAGTTAGAAGAGTTCCAAAATGGCGGAGGGTGGCAATTCTTGATGCTGGTGTGTAAATAATCCTAAAATACGAACCACTGAGTTCAGCAGTAATCAGTGATGTTTTTATTTGTAAGGCAGATAAATAAAGATTTGTTTAATTGGGCCTTGCAAATAATTGCGATCCGTAATTTAGACAACAAGAAAACGAGCTTTCTGGTGTCGATAATGAAATAAGTGGATACAACACGGAGGCTTCCATTTTGAATTTTGACTCCTGAGTGGAGATGTGCTTTCACGAGAACCAAGTGGCTGCGCATGCGCCATCGATACACGTGCCCCCTGACCTTGAGTTCGTCATGAACTTAGCCAATGTATAGTAAAATGCTATTTTTCGATTTCAAACGAGACTGGCACCTGTGTCAACGGCGCGCTCCTCCATGTACTTGTCAGACATAACGTCTTTGATTCTTTGATTCTTACAAAAATATAGCGGATATTTAATGCTCTGGAGAGAGATAGCATCGTTTCAGTCTTCCACTGTACACATGTCAAACACGACTTATTTCTACTGTTTAGCCCGTTCCCACATACAACACATCAGCATCAGACGACTTTGGAAACATACAGGCAAGAAAATGGATACTCTATATAAGAGAACGTTTAAATATTGACACATTGTGACAAAAGTAATTACTCGGAAATGTTCCTTTTGCCACATTTTTTCAACTCTATTCAATAATATACATTCATGTATTTATATTTTTGAAAAGATTTTCCTATATTTGTTTAGATGTATTGATTGATTGTTCGGTGTTTTACGACGATTTCAACAATGTTCCAGTTATATCAAAGCGTTTCGTGGGTACGTTACCAGTACTACTGGTCCATTTATCCTGACACCAGCCAGTCAGTCGTAATGCCGCAACCCTGACCGCCAATGAGGGTTGTCATTACTACCATGTTTTAAGTCTTCGGTATGACACGGCCAGGGATCGTTGGTTTATAATACAATTCAATGTTCATTTATTTTCTAAAACAACACCGTTATCGACATGTTGTCAGGTTTGCCGAGCGGTCTAAGGCGCCAGGCTCAAGGTGAATAAGTACCTTCAATATAGAGTGTTCTGGTCCACGTATGTGGGCGTGGGTTCGAATCCCACTTCTGACAAATATTTTGTTTCACCTTTTGTCAGCATCTGATACTTTTCCCAGTCTTCGGTATGAACCGACAGGAGATGGAATGCGCGACCTCCCGCATCCAAGGCGCACGCTCTACCACTACAAAACAGAGGCGTAGATTTGTCAAGTGTTGGACAGGGTTTATAGCATGTAACTGCCTTGACATAATGTTAAACCTCTCAGATTGTTTTTAGGAGATGCTCAAATTAATCATCATGGACATTCGATTAATTTTAATTGTATCGTATTTTACGACGCTTCAATCATTTTGTCAGTTATTTAATTTCTAAAACAACAACGTTATTGAAAGCTACCAGTTGTCAGGATGGTAATGTCTTGACAGAATGTTGAACTTCTCCGACTGTTTTATGAGATGCTCAAATGAATCATCATGGACATTCGATTAATTCTAATTGTATGGTATTTTACGCAACTTTCAACATTTTTCAGTTATAGCACGTCGCTTCCTTGGTAATTTACTCTTTCTCCTCATCCAATTATCCTGACATCATAGAGTCAGTCATTATGCTAAACCAGCAGTACGGCACGCAAAGGAGGGAAGCCATTACTACCATCAATAAAGTATATGAAATGACCCTGCCGGGGTTCGAACTCGTGACTTTCCGCGCCAGAGTCGGACGCTCTACCATTACACCACAGATGAGGTGTAAATACGATTAAACCAATATAGGTGAGGATGCAGCTAGGTCGGGACATGAACGTATCTTATACTCCTTTGGTTTTAGACACATCGGCAGTCGGCAACAGCGTAGTTTGATTTGAATGGTGTTTTACGCCGTTTTCAACAGTATTTCAGTTAGATCCCAGCGTTTCATTGGTTGTTTTACAGAACTACATGTGTCATTTCCATCAAAACGAATGAGCCAATCATGATGCTATCCCGGCATTCCTGCGCGCTAAGAAGGGAAGCCATTACTACTATGTTTAAAGTCTTTGGTATGACACGACAGGGAATCGAAACCTGGTATTCCGTTACCAATGCAGACACTCCATCACGGATATGGTACAACATCGGTATGTGGACTCCATGCCAGGAACAGCATATGGAATACAAGTCGTGTAAAGGATCTCACGCAAAAAAAAGGTTGGAGGGTCTTAAATTATTTTTTTTGGAATTTAAGCAGTTCCCGTCATTCATTCAGTTATATCACGGCGACACTTATTCGTGATCCCCGGGTATACAAACCGGAACTAGGCTGGGAAGTTGTGCGTTGACAACGGGCACTCCACCTGAACCTCCGCGACTTGGAACGCCCGGTTTCAAATCCCCGACGCTAACCATTCTGTTGCGATGCATGGATTCTTACAAATGACAATATAAATTCAGCGGTAACGTCACATGATCTGTGTAACAAGCTTTCCATGCACGTGCTATAAACGAGAACAATATGAAAAGATCTGACTGATTGATTGAGAAGGGTTTTCCAGGTACATTCTGCAAAACATTTGTATTAACCCTTTCCCAAATACAAAAAGTCAGCAGTAGGAGACTTTGAAAACATCTTGACAAACTCATAAAATATTTCTAAAGGTGATAGACCAATTATTGGACAACATTGGAATACGCCAGCTGCATGGGCGTCAGAAAGCGTCTGTATTAAAAAGTGTTAACAAGCATTCCATATGATACATGTACGATTCTTTGCACTTGTTGGCTTTTATTATTTTATTATAAACGAGAAAAATATTATTGATTCAGGGTCTCTGCCAGGTATAATCATCTCCAAAACAGTTGTATTAACCCTTTCCATTTAACAATAATTCAGCAGCAGAAGACTTTGAAAACAGTTAGCCAAAGAGATAAAAAAATACTCTATCAATGAAAGAAACAAATGAAAAGGGTAGAAAACATTGTGGCAAATGGAGAAATTGCTCATCGTGAGCAATTTCCACATTCGCCATAGTTTTCAAAAGTCGTATTCTGCAGTAAGCGTCTTTATGAGGGAAATGGGTTAACCTATTGATATAAGACGTAATTATTCGTCGCTGACTATTTCTGATGAGTCAAGTATCGGTCGTTTATTTCATAACTCTATATAAGAATATGATCACACGATGAAGTCATCTCGTCGTTTCGACACATTTCGAACCCTACCCTCATGCACTCCCATCTTGACACATCTACAGCAGATACGTTTTTGAAACAGTTTAACAACAAGAGAAATGAATCATCCTGAGCAGTATACTACGGCAGCTCTAAAGGAACACACACATTTTTATAAATTACATACGAATTTTGTTTTATCTCGTGCGGACGAGATAAACAAAAATTCGTATGTATTTTATAAAAATGTGTGTGTCCCTTTAGAGCTGACGTATTATTCATTCAATACATATAACATTTTTCAAATTATCCTTTACTTGTTATCTTTGTATATTAGGTATTTCAAAGGGACGAAAGTCGGTAAAACACTTTTTCATCATTAATAGTCTTTAATAAATAAAACAGAATTAATGATATAAAGTTATTTACCTTTTAGTTTCGTTCTAGATATGTTCAAGTGTTGTCTGCTGACGATGTGTTGTATGTAGGAATGGGCTCTGTGGGGTTGTTAACTCCTTCACTGCCGAATTCCACAAAGTCGACTCTTTCACGTTGAACATTGGACCAGTCCATTGATCATCCAACAGAAAATGTGGTAACATTTAATGTCTAAGTGACTAACGATGCTGGTTTCAGGAGAGACAGCTCGTTTGAGCTGTCACACCTCAATCTGCATTGTTTGCAAAAGCCTTCAATTGCCTTTGGTAGCGGTAGGGTAAATTATGTTTTAACTGATTAACAAGAATGCTAACCCTTTATCTGAATAAAGAAATGGATTTTTTTTTCACTGAGGGGAGAAAAAGAAATATAGATGATACAAATTACAAATTCTCTAACCTTTTATTTTTTTCTTCCCTAGTTTTAAATTAACAATACACAACTTTATTTGTAATTAACGCAAGTCTTTGTGAACTTATTTTGTCTAAATTGAAAATCACATAAGTATCATACACGATGAAGGAATGATGGGTAAAAATAGCATAGCAGTCGCACCAGTCGCAAAGGTGGAATAGTGTGTAATCAGGTTGTAGGTTGATTGACTGATTTAATAGAGTTTTTAACGCCGTTTTCATCAGTTCATTTCCTTATATCACTGCGGTTAAGTCATCCAAACGTGAATTCCCTGGCTGTCTCGCATCAATGCTCCATTCCGAAGGTATTCCAATGTAACTAGCCGCTCCTTTAACCCTTTCCATCAATATAGACGCTTTCTGACGCCTCTGCAGCAGACGGCTTTTTGAAAACATAGTAACAAAAGAAGAAATTGCACAAAACGTGCAATTTCTCCTTTTGTCACAATGTTTTCCACTTTTAGTCTTAGGTTATCCATTCAATAAAAGAGATTTTACATTATTTGACAAAATATATTCAAAGTCGTCTGCTGCAGAATTGCCGTATGAGGGAAAGGGTTAACACTATCACGTATTGATTGGTTGATGTTTTACGCCGCTTTCACCAATAAGTGTTCAGTTATATCACGGCGTTTTCGGTGTAAGTTACCTGTACTACTGGACCATTTCTCCTGTCACCAGTCGATCAGTCGTTATGCTAACTCCGCATCCACGAGGAGCGCCAAGGAGGGCAGCCATTGCTACCGACCGGGGATCGAACCTGAGGCCTACCACATCCAAAGCGAACGCTCGAGGCGGTCCACCACTTTCACGTAATTGATTGATTGATTGGGGTTTAACGCCGTTTTTAACAATATCTCAGTTATATCACGGCGGCCAGTTCACCTACTCATGCATTTCCTGGTTTTCTCACACCAGTACTCCACACCACAATCTTCCCAAGCAACTGGCTGCTTTTCCACATAGACTTAGCCCATTGGTGGAAGACGAATGACGCATGTCGCATTGACTTTTGTCAATCGCCGGAAAGAAAGTTGGCCGAGCCGGGATTCGATCTCACAACCCCTGGATTGACAGCCCGCGTGGCTACCGACTCAGCTACCGGGGCTCGGCTCGAGGCGGTCCACCACTTTCACGTAAAGAAAGGTGTTTGTGAATCAATAGTGGGGCTACACTTCTATCGCCAGGGATTATATATATATATGACTCGACTTGATGTAGCCAACAGTGAAGACTTTGACAAGACAGCGCAGACTCGCCAGCATCGTAACCCTTTCCGCCATACAGGAAATCTGCAGCAAACGACTTTGAAAACATCTTGACAAAATATGGAAAATATATATATTGAATGTATAAGTATGGAATGAAGTTTAAAAAATGTATGGCATAAAAAGAAATTGCTCATTATGAGCTATTTCTCCTGTTGCAAGTGTTTACAAACGTCTTCCTCTGAAGAGGCGTCAGAAAGCGTCTATATGTTGGAAAGAATTAACTGTTCGCCTACTTAACAATTAAAACTCCTTTTCGTCTGCGGTGGATCACAAATGTGTTTCGATAAGTAGGTATTGATATAGTAAGAAAACAATTATCTGGTCACACAAAACAGTCATCGTACATACGAATTACGCCGTGAAGAAATGTGGCCATTCCAACGTGTAATTTACAAAGTGTGAATGCTTCAGGCCAGACCGATGTGTTATAAAGAACATACTTTTCCCATAAGGTAAATAATATTTCTCATTTCTTTTGTGAAAAGGTACATAGTGACTTTTGAGAACAGTGTCGATGCATATCAGCCTGCGATGAGATTGCGCGGGTGTACATACTGATCTGAACCCACACTGTTCAGAAGTGGCAACGTGAACCTTTTCCACTGGAAGGGATCAATTTTAGTGTAACATTGACCTGATCCCGACCGTTGTACACAGATGATAGGAAACACCATGAGTACACGTGCGGAAAGAAAGCTGCTTGTGTCTCCATGTTGAAGAATTTATATAAGCTGTTCAAAGATAAAACCAACATTGTGGCGTAAAATATCGACCCGGATCACCCTAAGCATGCCGCACAGGGTTACCCGTATAGACACTTTTCGCCTCCTGTGGATTTTCTGTTTCAGGAATCGTTACTCGATTCCTCTATACCCCTGAGATGGAAGGTGTCGGCCCGGATTAGCCTGCGCGGATTGCTTCGGCTTAGCTGGGTCGATACATTACGCAGAGTCAATAATGTTGGTTTTCTCGTTGAAACGCTTATATATAAAGATATATATTTCATTTGACTGATACAAGTGCATGCAACGCGTCTTTTACATACCTACATTCAACCGTGACAATCAAATAGTAATTCGATACAACTTGAAATTGCATGATTTATAGCATACATCAAAATAGCTGATGCTAAATGAAGTAATAGGAGTTAACCATAATGGCTAAAATGTGTAGCAGTTAAGGATAGTGTGAATATAACAATTGATGAAATATTTATCTTATACTATATTCATTCAGATTGATCCTTCTCTACAGATGTTTTATTTAAACCTTCAATGACTAATTGGCGAACAGTGCAGAGCCAGATCAGTCTTCACTGATCTACTATTTTTAACATATTGATTGCCCAAAAAGTTGAAACCAATGATATAACATCCCCGTAAAGGGTCGAAAGAGAACCACCCTTTATATGACGTGACTGATTGTTATAGTTGATAGTCTTATGAAGTCTATAATGAACTGATGAGATCTTTAAATGCTATTTACTCTGTTCTCCTTCAAAAAGGCTTCGACTCCAAACAATAACAAAATGTGCAGACAAACTTTAACAATTGTTTTAGCAAAATTATGTAGTACTTAAACTATTGAATGCATTTATGAACAATATTTTAGGAGTGTCTGTACATTCGCTGCATGTTCGAAGTTTTAGCAATTTATTTAGTTTCATATCCGTTGCTAGAAATATATTTTGTTTGAGGTAAAAAGGATATTGGGAAAAAAATATAAGATTTTATCAAAATCATCAGAATGTGTTTCTGTTAAACATTTAAAACATCACAGTGATATCTTTTTGTACATTTAAAACGTGGTACATGTTTATTTATATGCCGTGTAAAAAAAGACGTGTACCATCATGATGTCAATATTTAATTAATTAAACAACTTTGATAATTACGGACCTATTTCTTTGCTGTGTCCAGTGTAAATGGCGTTTAGTATCGGCTATGTGGGTCTCTGTGACCGGAATATCAAACACATCTACACCACGGCGGACATCAAACAACCGGCAACACGTAAACCTGTGCCCTACAAGGTCTGTCAACTCTGTGTCGTGACCGTTTGTCTTATATGTAGTGGTAGTGGAATTCGTAGTGGTAATGATAGTAGTAATAGTAGTAGGAGTAGTAGAGTAGTAGAAGTAGTAGTAGTAGTAGAAAAAGTGGTAATGATAGTAGTAGTAGTAGTTGTAGTAGTAGTAGTAGTAGTAGTAGTAGTAGTAGTAGTAGTAGTAGTAGTAGTAGTAGTAGAAGTAGTAGTAGTAGTAGTAGTAGTAGTAGTAGTAGTAGTAATACAAGTATGAGGAGTAGTAGTAATTGTAGTAGTAGTAGTAATAGTAGTAGTAGTAGTAGTAGAAGTAGTGGTAGTAGTAGTAGTAGTAGTAGTAGTAGTAATAGTAGTAGTAGTAGTAGTAGTAGTAGTAGTAGTAGTAGTAGTAGTAGTAGTAGTAGTAGTAGTAGTAGAAGTAGTTGTAGTAGTAGTAGTAATAGTAGTAGTAGTAGTAGTTGTAGTAGTTGTAGAAGTAGTAGTAGTAGTAATAGAAGTAGAATAATTAGTAGTAGTTGTAGAAGTAGTAGTAACAGTAGTAGTAGTAGTAGTAGGAGGATGGTAGGAGGAGTTGTAGTAGTAGTAGTAGTAATAGTAGTAGTAGTAGTAGTAGTAGTAGTAGTAGTTGTAGAAGTAGTAGTAACAGTAGTAGTAGAAGTAGTAGGAGGATGGTAGGAGGAGTATTTGTAATTGTAGTAGTAGTAGTAGTAGTAGTAGTAGTAGTAGTAGTAGTAGTAGTAGTAGTAGTAGTAGTAGTAGTAGTAGTTGTAGAAGTAGTAGTAACAGTAGTAGTAGTAGTAGGAGGAGGATGGTAGGAGGAGTATTTATTTATTTATTTATTTATTCATTTTAATTCCTAAATTAACAAATAGTATGGATATAGAGCATCGTTATGCAGTTCATGTACAAATAATAATATGAATATATACACTGTTGAATAGTGAGATTTACTGCTTTCCTTCATTGATATGTGCTTTATGACCGTGTTTCATCTTTAAGGTTCGAGCACAGAACGCAGTTAAGTGCATTTTGGAACTATGTGTGATTTCCGACTCACAGAGATCACACTAGGTTCCTAAGGCAGCCATAGATAGGCATACACCAATGAGCGCTTGAGCATTAGTCTTTCTGTTTCACGTGAAATATCGGTTTCCAGTTTTGAGCCTAGAATCTTCAACATGAAACTTTCAGATGAGTCCGAGCTAAGTTCTTCCGCAATACCAGCATTAACCTCATGTTGTATGCTTAGTATGAACGACGTTTTCTGCGACGTCAAACATGGACACTCACAAAGAACGTGTTTGATACTATCGCTGGTAAACGCATAGCACAGTTTACAATACAGATTGTCAGCATCCGGAATGTTTACCCATATTTTAGCAATTGTTCTGGCAATATTAGGCTTAACCTCTGTAAACACATCGTAAATAACACTTGGGTAGATGGCAGTGTGCAACCGTTCAAATCTAGAAAAATCTTGGTCGACACTTATTCTCAATTTCCAGTTGTCGGATTCATATGCATTGGCAACAGTATTTACTGTTAATTTCCAGCTAGTCTTAGACGGCAGAAGTCCTGCATTGTTCAAATATGCATTGATCATATTTGAGAGACCATACAATTTCAATATTCTAAAAATATCAGGGATAAAGCCCTTTAAGACCGTTCTAGGATTTTGTATTAAAGCTAAAGCTTTTTTGAGTAGCAAGTTTTTACTCAGTGAACCGTTTCTTAAACTGAGTAGTTTGTGTAAGAACTTTAGTTTTCTTATGTCGATTTCAAATTACTAGAGTATCGTACGTTGTTTGCTAATTTAACATTGTAGTAGTAGTAGTAGTAGAAATAGTAATAGTAGTATTGGTAGTAGTAGTAATAGTAGTAGTAGTAGTTTTATTATTATTAGTAGTAGTAGTAGTTGTAGTAGTAGTAGTAGTAGTAGTAGTAGTAGTAGTAGTAGTAGTAATAGTAGTAGTAGTAGTAGTAGTAGTAGTAGTAGTAGTAGTAGTAGTAGTAGTAGTAGTAGTAGTTGTAGTAGTAGAAATAGTAGAAGAAATAATAATAATAGTAGTTATGGTAATAGAAGTATGTAATGTCGCAATTTAATGATATATAAATATTATTAAACCTTAATGGTATTAGACCGTCGACCTAATTTCAAATTACTAGAGTATCGTTCGTTGTTTGTTAATTTAACAAGCGAGTACATGTATATATAAACGTTTCCGTTGTTTCATTCCAGCCCGATTTTTTAAGAGAACAAGAACGAGAACGACAGGATAAAAAGAGAAATCGCCGTTTCATGCAATACTACCCAATGCACGATATTGAACTACCTAAAGCTCTTTCGTACAGGTATAACCCGACAATCATGACCTGATCCTAACCTCTGTTCGATGGCTTACCATTTCCTTCTAACATCAAATCTGCAGCAGACAACTTCGAAAAATAATCTAGGAAAAAAACATGTAAAATCTCGATAAAAGAAAGCATCATTATTGAATAGAGTCTACATCATTGTGCGAGAAGGAGAAATCTCTCATTAACCCTTTCCCTCATATAGACGCTTTCTGACGCCTCTGTTGCAGACGGCTTTTTGAAAACATAGTGACAAAAGGAGAAATTGCACAAAACGTGCAATTTCTCCTTTTGCCACAATGTTTTCCACTTTTTGTCATAGGTTATCCATTCAATTATGGAGATTTTCCATGTTTTCACAAAATACGTTCAAAGTCGTCTGCTGCAGAATAGTCGTATGAGGGAAGGCTGTAACAGACGCCTGCAGGTGGGAATGGGTTAATATAACAATGACACATTTGTGTCATGTATAACAATTAAACACTATATATAATAACACACACTATTGCACATGCTTTTTCATGTATACTAATCGTTTCGGCATTCATCAGTAGATCCCAATTAACACAAATTTATGAAAAAGAAAATGTATATTCAAATCAGATAGAAGCGAGTATTTTCATTAACAAATGAAACATTTAACTCTTTCAGCGCCGAATTGTTTAAAGTAGACTCTTTCATGTTCAAAATCGGGCGTCCCCATTTCTCATGTAATACAAGTTTGGACTATTTCGCTAAATAAAAGACAAACAATACTGATTTCAGGTGAGACAGCTCGTTACGAGCTGACTCGCCTGAATCAGTATTGTTTGCAAAAACCTCAATATTGCCTTTGGCGCTGAAAGAGTTAATGAAGTATCATGTACATTTTAAAGGTGCTGAACCCCAGAAAATAGTTGTCTCGAAATAATAGAATCATTTATACTGAGATAAAATAATAATTCCACTTTCCTGTACCATAAACATCTAAATATTGATCTTTATGCTTCATTTTTAATGGTTAGAATGAATGAATAAATGTATATTGTTTTATGGCGCATCGACAGCTAAGGTCATTTAGCGCGCAATTAATTTTAATTATTCAATCCCTGGGTAAACAAACCAGTACTAGGCTAGAAAATGTGCCTTGCCTAAGGGCACTCCACCTTGACCGTAGTGCCGCGACTGGGGATCGAACCCGGGACACCCGGTTTCGAAATCCCCGACGCTAACCACTCGACCACAGCGGATTCCTTTACTGCCGAAAATAGTTTTGAATTACTTATTACTTAATTTGTTGTCACTATTAGCAATATTCGCAGAAGTTTCAAAATCTCAATAGTTTGATCTCCATCTGGAGTTCAGCACCTTTAATGCTCAGCTATTTAAATTGAATGTAGTCAAAGTTGTTTGTAGAGGTCAAAGTAGTAGATTATGTACCCCTCTGAAAATAAATCATTTACTTCATTTCATTTCCAGGACACTCCCTCAAAGAAATGTCGATGAAATGGTGACGCGACTGATGAAAAAGTCCAACGAAAGATTTAATTTCAAATTCAGTTACATGCACGACGAGCAGGACTGGAGACAGGCACGCCAAGAAAAACTTCGCCGCTTACGTGACGTCATGGCAAAATTTGGCGCCCCTTCTCATAGACCGGAACCGGAAACCGGTGTGGATTTAAAGACAGATTTAACGGATGAAAAGAAAGCGAAGAAAAGGAAGGTTAAAGGTGGGGCAAACGGACAAGACAGCGAAAAGAGAAAGCTATCATTGAAAGAAAAAAGTGACTTTGTCGAGCAGCTACCACCTTTAAAGTAATATGAATGAAAAAACATGAAAGTACATGATATTTTTGTTTGAATGGTGTTTTGCACCACTTTTAACAGTAGTTCCGTTATGTTACGGCGTTTCCTGTGTGAATGTACCATTACTACCTACATCATTATCCTGATACTGATGCATCAGGCGAAGTGCTATCCCCGCAACCCTCAGCGCCAAGGGGGGAAGCCATTGCTATCATTTGTAAAGTCTTTGATATGACCCGATCGTGAATCGAACCCATGTATCCCGCTTCCAAGGCGGTCACCCAAACCATAACATCACAGCGACGGTCAGATATTATATGAGACATGATCCAGGAAAAAACAAAAATTAACTCTTTCAGCGCCTATTTGTTTATAGTAGACTCTACCAAGTTTAAAATCGGGCGAGTCTAATTTTCATGTTATAAAACATTTGGAAAATTTGGATAAACTTGATGAATGCAGTTGAGACAGATCTTTACGAGCTGACTCACTTACGTCTGCAATTGGCGCTGATTTGATTGATTGATTGATTGATTGATATATTGATTGATAGATATATTGATTGATATATATATTGATTGATATATTATTGATTGATTGATTTATTTATTGATTAATTGATTGATATATTGATTGCTATTGATTGATATAGTGATTGATTGATATATTGATTGATTGATATATTGATTTATATATTGATTGATTGATATATTGATTGATATATTGATTGATATATTGATTGATATATTGAATGGTGTTTTACGCAGCTTGCAACGATATTTCAATTTTATCGCGGCGTTTCCATGGTAAATTACCAGTACTACTAGTTCATTTATTTTGACACCAGCCAGTCAGTAGTAATGCTAACTGCGCATCCATGAGTGCCAAGGAGGGCTGCCATTACTACCATTTTGGTGCTGAAAGAGTTAATTTAATTAGTACACTTGCGTGAAAAAAAATACCTGCCTGTGCACACATACTAAGGATCAAAATGGCTACTGCTTTACAGACGTTTCCTGAAACCTTTTACGACTAATTGGCGAACAATGTAGACCCAGGTAAAACTACGGGAACACGCTGGCTGATCTGGATCTATATTGGTTTTAATTGCCACAATGTTGGGGTTTTAACTATTATAGAACAAGCGATTAGCCAAGTTATCGTTAAGGTTGGCTCTGTTAGTTACGTGGTACCTGAATGTAGTCAAATCTGTTGTAAACAGCTACTCGGGGGAAAGTCAAAACGTGACTGATGACGACATGTGGCAGTCAAATTCATAAGTAAGGGGAACCTTCTACTAGCTGCTTAAAACATTTTGACTTCTTAACAATGACCACTAACACAAGTTTGACCTCTTAACAATGACCACTAGCACAAGTTTGACCGTAGTGTAAAATATACAGTCAGGACTCCGATTAGGCAGGAAGAACACAAAATGAGATCATTGATTTCGTTTAAATTTTGGGGTAAACTCGCCGTATAATATCTTCGATCAGTGTAGATCCATTAAAACTGGTCATGCATATACATTTCTGTTCTGGATTTGTACTTTTTCACCTTTAAGCTGAAAATCCGTCCGAGAATCGTATGAAAAATAATGTAAATATGGATCATATTGCACGATTATACGGACCGGTCCTTTCTTTAATTGTATATGAGCCATTTCACGAGAAAACAAACATCATGGACTTAGTGTAATGTATCGACCCAGATCAGCCTGCGCAAGTCCGCGCATGCTAATCCGGGCCGAAACGTTTCGTCTCAGGGGGATAGAGGTTAATAGTTATGATTCCTTACACAGAAAATCCACAGGAGGCAAAAAGTTTCTGTCCGGGTAAGCCTGTGCGGCATGCTGAGGCTGATCTGGGTCGGTACTTTACGCAGAGTCCACAATGTTGGTTTTCCTTTATGATTTGTTTTCCTACGGTACAGCTTAAAGCGACTGAACTCCATGTGGCACGAAAAAAAAAAAGAAAAAAAAAAAAACTCGAATTCGCCCTAAATGTTATTCTTTATGTTATACAAGTAAAACCAATGTAGAAAATGAATCGTTTTTTATCAATAAAGTGAACTTGAGTCGTTTTCAATTGTCCCGATGAAGGGGTTTTCTATTTAAAAATACTTACCCCGTTACTGACATGACCTAGAATTTGCGATGGAAAAAGTATCGAAAACAAGAAAACCTCACCGATTATAGGGGTATGTAATATGTCAGTTATCATATTTTAATGCCCCAAATACAAAAATAACACTTATTTTCTTAAAATTGGAAATTTTATTTTTTTTCGACAGTTGGGTATCTGGAGTTCAGTCGCTTTAATGTTTTGCCACTTACAACACATCTGCAATAGACGACCTTTAAAACGATAAG
The DNA here is from genome assembly GCA_031761405.1 of Serripes groenlandicus. Classification (NCBI taxonomy): domain Eukaryota; kingdom Metazoa; phylum Mollusca; class Bivalvia; order Cardiida; family Cardiidae; genus Serripes; species Serripes groenlandicus. The sequence continues at coordinate 41,721,898 of JASEVX010000002.1, read as the reverse complement.
AAATCTGAACATTTTCTATCAATGAAAGAACACTTATTGAATAAAGTTGAAAACATTGTGGGAAAAGGATCGATTGCTTTGAATGAGCAATGTCACATTTTTCACATTTTTCACACAATTTTTTTCAAATGTCTTCTGCTGCACAGTTGACAGAAAACGAACGTATGTGGGAAAAGGTTAAATGGTACCATGCTTAAGAAAACCCTGAAACTATTTATGTAAATTTATAAAAAAAATTGATTCGCCATTTTCAATGAATATATAGCTGCTGAGAACAGCAAAGCGTTGTAGAAACATTCATTATCCTTTCGAACGTCTTCTTTTTTTATATTTTGGTTTTACGCCGTTGTCCAACCGTTTGTTCAGTCATATCACAGCGATGGTACACGTATCCATGATTATAAAGTGAACGCTATTCGTGAGTATGTTTGGCGTTTGCAAGAAAAGGGCAATGAGTACAGGACTGCAACAAACGTCTGATTTGAAAATAAACATCAAATGGTTAATTTGCGATAACAAAATATGCGAGAAAAGGAGCATATGTTCGTTCTACGGATGTTTACAACATGTTCGAAATTGGATTGCTGCAACGACACGATCGAAAACAAGAAAATTAGAAAAAGTTCGGAAAAAGATTTCCACAAATTTATGGCTCTTATCAAGAATAAAATTGTTTCTGCCATTACATTATAGGATTCTGTTTTATAAGGCATATATACAACCACATTTAGATTTCTGTAATATTATTTGGGGAAGTACAAACAAATCAAACATTCAAATTCTTATTCGATTACAGCGTCGGGCATGTCATATTATCCTAGGTGAGCAATACACTAACCTAAATGAAGCTTTATTGAGTATTAATGTACTTAGTATTGAACATAGAATTTTACTTCAAAAGGCAAAATTTATGTATAGGGTATTTCAAAATGCCACTCCGTCTTACATTCAAAACATGTTTCAGTACAATAATAATAATCACAGAAACTTAAGGTCATCAAACCATTTAAATGTTTTAATACCGAAACCAAATAAAGAATTATTTAAAGGAAGCATGTCTTACTCTGGGGCTAAAGTATGGAATATTATCCCAGATTATATTAGACTCTGTCCTACAATAAACAGTTTTACTTCTAATTTTATCAAGTGGATAAAGTCGGGATAATTTTCATACTCGTACTTCTAATTTTAAATAAGGTTTAAAAGATTAATCATTTTAACTATAAAAAATGAAAAAATTGGTGTTTAAATAATTTCAAAACCACTGCCTCTGTTTGATCTCTAATGCTAAATGTTCTATATTTGAATGTGTCATGTATTGCTATTTTATATCTTAATTACAGGGAAAATGCTTTAACTTTTACCATCATTGAACTGATATATTTTGATTTCTATTATTATATGATATTATTTTGTTAAATCACTGATTATATTGTTAATGTGTTTGTGTGTATGTATAAATATGTGTTTTATCCAGAGGGCCCCAAGGAAGATTAGCTAATGTTAATTGGGTCACCCTCTTAAAATAAAGACTTTCATTCATTCATTCATTCATATCCGTGTGTAAACCAACATTAAAGATACAATGAACTTGATATAAGAATTTACAAATTTCAGTCAAAAAGGATTTAAAAAGGGGTAAATAATAATTCAAAACAAAATATATGTCAGAAGTGGGATTTGAACCCACGCCCACATACGTGGACCAGAACACTCTGTATTGAAGGTGAGTATATACCTTGAGTCTGGCGCCTTAGACCGCTCGGCCATCCTGACAAGCTGAAATTACATCTACACGATAACGGTGTGCTTTAAACACCGATATTTACCATCCTATTCATGGGAGATCATTCGTCAAATATTAGTTAATATATTTAGAGAAATCTCGCCGTATAGTATTTTCGATCAGTGTAATTGAAATATTGTCGGCGGAGCTGGAATTCGAACTCACAACCCCTTGATTGACAGCCCGCGTCGCTACCGACTAAGCTACCGGGTCTCGGCTCGATCAGTTTAGAGCCAGTAAACATGGTAATGCATACATTTCTGATCTGGATTTGGACTTTTCACCTTTAAGCTGAAAGATCATCCTGAAAAAAAGTGTAAATGCGGAACATATTGCACGAATGTACAGACCGGTCCTGTATGTAATTGTATAGGGTTTGTTTTCCTAACGTACAGCCTAACGTTGTACCATATACAACACATCTGCAGCAGATGACTTGAAATAGGTTTAGAAAAACATTCTGGAAACTTTCTGTAAATGAAAGAACAATCATGGAATCAATTTGAAAACATTGTAATAAAAGCATAAATTGCTTTGAATGTCGAATTTCCCCTTTCTAAGGAATGTTTTCAAATGGCGTCTGTTGCTAAGGCGTCTGAAAGCATCTGCATTTGGGAAAGGTTTAAATGGCATCATGCTTTAAATAATCCTCGAAATATTTACGGATTCTTGAAATTATTTGATTCAACCATTTCAAAGTGTTGTAGAGACATTCACTTCCTTTTTATATTATGGTTTTTACACCGTTGTCCAACCGTTTTTTCAGTCATATCACAGCGATGGTCGACGTATCCATGATTAAGAAGTGAAAGCTATTCGTGAGTATGTTTGACGTATACAAGAAAAGGGCAATGAGCAACGACAGACCTTCTACAGGACCGCAGCGAACGTCTGATTTGATAACAGTTTACTTAGATTAAGTCAAATGGTTGATTTGCGATGACAAACACGCGAGAAAAGGAGCAAATGTTCGTTCTAAGGATGTTTACAACATATTCAAAATGAGATTGCTGTAATGAAGCGATCGTACCCTTTGAAACCCGCATTAAAGATACGAAGAACTTAATATAAGAATTAAAAAAATTCAGTCAAGAAGGAGATAAAAAGGAGTAAACAGAAATTCAAAACAAAAAATGTGTCAGAAGTGGGATTGAACCCACGCCCACATACGTGGACCAGAACACTCTGAATTGAAGGTGAATAACTACCTTGAGTCTGGCGCCTTAGACCGCTCGTCCATCCTGACAAGCTGTAAGAAACTCTCTATACGATAATAGTGCCATTTAGACCCCGATATTTTACCATCTTATTCAATGGATTGGTAATATATATTAGTGAAAACATTTTTGAGACAAGTCAACGTATAGATCTGTGTATATGGATTCGCACTTTTCACCTTTAACCCTTTCCCTGATGTCACAATTCCTGGTTTACAATGGATTTTTAGCCGTGTCTTTTTTTAATGCAATTAACACATATACATTTCATATCAAAATCACAATAACTTAACAATGATAATTATATTGAGAGTCCAATTTTACTTTCAAAGCAGAAATAAAATCCTGTGTTATCTACATTTTCTTCAGCGTGCATTGACTGAAATATTGTTAAAAGCGACGTAAAACATCACACACACGATTTAATCATTTCTTAGTGTTTCACAACGCATAGGTGAATAGTTTTAAATGCATTGCTTTTGAATTCATTTTAAATCCCAACATTTTGAAAGAGTTTATTGCAGCGGTGTTAAATGACAATTGCACCACTGATATCGGCAGTATAACTTTATAAGCCAGTTCCACGGCCGAATATGCTAACCGCTACGTTACGCGGCCACTCCGATGGATTTCATTTATAACATAATTATAAACCAATACACGAGTTAGCGAAATATTTAGTATTGAAAAGTTTTATCTTGATAAAAAACAAATGTCATTTAAATAATTTGTTTTATAACTGGGACTTGACTATCTTATTCCGTCTGCTGGGGTTGTTCAGGTTAATTTTGGTTGAGAATTTGATGTATTTACCTAAGAATCTAAAATGAAATACTCTAGCATTCCTGATTATCGTTCCGCTGATAATACATTTTATTCGAAAGGATTTTTGGAAATTACGACGCCTAGGATCACTTGCACATTTATCGTATATATGTTATATTTTGTCAACTGTTTAATTTATTATCATTTAAATAATTTGAATGTTTGAGTATATATGTTATCATTGGGACTCATTTATCTTAATTTGTTGTTGAGTCGGAATCGAAAAGTTGCCTTTACTCCATTCGATTTACAATATTTAGGAATTACCAATGAACTTTACGCGCGATCAAGTATGTTGAAAGCGTAGAAATACATTTTAATTATTAATCATGTAATTCATATGTTTTAACATAAAATTTCTTTCGAGTTATTCCTTTTGGGTTAGTGATGTCAAATCAAATCAATTTTCGGCTTCATATGTCAACAAGTTACCGCATTTTGATTTTTAGACAGGAACTATTGGCGGTACAAGATGACCAACATGGAAATTAGCTGGCAACAGTCATTTCATTTTTAACAAAATATTCCACAAATCATCCACTTTCATTGACATTATGTACGATCTGCAACCACCAATACATCTATATGAAGTCGAGATGGTGTTCAGAAACGGAGAGCTGATGCAGAAAGACAGATGTGAAGTAATTCAATGCCGATATCGTAAAACGCCTGTCTAGATTCCAGTCTCAAAATGATGCGTCGTTTCGAAAATTAGCTACTATAGCAATTGGCTCTAAAGAGCCCCTTGCTAAAAACTGTCTTTCAACTGGACCGCAGCGACCCTCTGATTTGAAAACAGTTGACTAAGATTATAAAGCACTTTGTTAATTTGCGTTGAAAATAATGCGAGAAAAGAAGAAATTGTTCGTTTATCAGTGAGATTAAAACCAAATGTTCAAAATTAGATTGCTGCAACGAAACGATCGTACCCTTATCGGGGGAATGGTTAACCCTTTCCCTCATATGGACGCTTTCTGACGCCTCTGCAGCAGACGGCTTTTTGTAAACATAGTGACAAAAGAAGAAATTGCACAAAACGTGCAATTTCTCCTTTTGCCACAATATTTTCCACTTTTAGTCATAGGTTATCCATTCAATTATAGAGATTTTCTATTTGTTAACAAAATAAGTTCAAAGTCGTCTGCTGCAGAATTGTCATATGAGGGAAAGGGTTAACTCATTGTCATATACCAGAGCATCATATTAACGCATCTGACGTAGACGGCTTTGAAAACATTATGACAAAGAGATAATTTGCTTATGGTGGTTAATTTGTCCCTTATCAGCAATGTTTACAACTCTAGTCAATAAATAGTCTTACATTTATAAAGGTTTAACACATTTTGCCTAGATTTTTAAAGTCGTCCGCTGTAAAATCGCTAAATATTTGAAAGTATTAAACATATGTATTGAAACCCGCATAAAAGATAGGAAGAAATTGATCTAAGAATTTAAAACGTTCATTTAAAAAGGAGTCAAATAGGAGTAAATAAGAATGTAAAACCAAAAAATGTGTCAGAAGTGGGATTTGAACCCACGCCCACATACGTGGACCAGAACACTCTGTATTAAAGGTGTGAATATACCTTGAGTCTGGCGCCTTAGACCGCTCGGCCATCCTGACAATATGCTCATAATACGATAATGGTGTGATTTAAATCATCATCATATGTGTTTGTTAACCCTCGCCTTTCGGCATAAAGCCTTTTGGCGAGCAGATGAGGTTTAAACCTAGATATTTATTATCATATTCGAGGGAGATAATTCGTACAATATATAGTGGATATTTTTTAAGAAAACTCGCCGTATAGTATTTTCGATCAACGTAAAGCCAGTAAACAAGGTCATTCATGCATGTACATTTCTTATCTGGATTTGCACTTTTCATCTTTAAGCTGAACAATCGTCCGGGAAACGTATGGAAAATATTATAAAATGCGGATTATATTGTACGAATGTATTGACCGATCCTTTCTTTAATTGTATATGAAATGCAGCTGCGGCGATAGACATCTGCGTAATGTATCGACCAGATCAGCCAGCGCTGTCCGCGCAGGCTAATCCGGGCCGACACATTCCGTCTCGGGGAGATAGAGGTAAAGAGTAGTGATTCCCGAAACAGAAATTCCACAGGAGGCAAAAAGTGTCTGTTCGGGTTAGCCCATGCGGCATGCTTGTTCTGATCCGGGTCGATACTGAACGCAGAGTCCTCAATAATGGTTTTCTCGTGGAACGGCTGAAATGGTTTATTTCATACGGTACAGCTTAACGTTTCACCATATACAACAAATTTGCAGCAGACGACTTTGAAAACGTTAAGAAAAACAGGTCTGGTTACTTTCTATAAATGAAAGAACAATCATTGAATAGATTTTTGAAAACATTATGGCAAAAAGGACTAATTGCTTTGAATGAGCAATTTCCCCTTTTTACACATTGTTTTCGAATGTCGTCTGATGTTGAGGCATAAGAAAGCTTCTGTATTTGGGAAATGTTTGAATGGTATCATGCTTTAGATAATCCTGGAAATATTCACGCATTTATGAAATTATTTGAGTGATGTAGAGACATTCGCTTATCTATTCGAATGTCTTCTTATAATATTGTTGTCTACGCCGTTGTCCAACCGTTTTTCAGTCATATCACAGCAAAGGTATACTAAGAAGCAAAGTCTTAGGATTGTTACATAACATAACATAACATACAATTTATTAGCATTAAATTTATAAAATTTGTAGCCATAAACAAATACAAATTTGATGTCATGGTGAAGACAGGTTACACACATACATGTATACAATTTTCAAGAAGGACATAATATGATGTTAACTAGCATATTTGCCTTAATAATCGTACAATGTATATTCAACTCATATATTCATGTAATGGATATGAATTATATATTTATTTTAATATTATATCAACTTTTTGTTTACCCTCTCGATTCAAATGCTTTATGTAAATATTTTCCTATATTGTTTAGTGTTTTAACTGATGTAGAGGACATTATAGAAATGAATTTATTAATAGTTGGCCATTTGCAATAATAGCTTTTAAAGTATTGTTTTCTTAAAACAGTAAATTTGGACATATTAGTAAAAAATGGTATTCATTTTCGATCATACCCATGTTAAATATTAAATCGCTGCAACTAAGCGATAGTATCCTTATCCGCGGAATGGTTAACACTGTGCAATCTGCAGACGCATTTTAACGTGCAGGGGCGTTGCTTTGCAATAATCAATGTGTAGGCCGTCTCGTGAAGAAAATCAACACTGTGGACTCCGCGTAAAGTATCGACCCGGATCAGCCTAAGCATGTCACACAGGCTTACCCGGATAGACACTTTTCGCCTCCTGTGGATTTTCTGTTTCAGGAATAACTACTCTATACAATCTATCCCCCTAAGACGGAATGTGTCGGCCGGATCAGTCTGCGCGGACAGCGCAGGCTGATCTGATCGATACATTACGCAGATGTCTATCGCCGTAGCTGCATTTTAAGGGCATTTTGAGAAAAAATGTGTAGGCACGTGCCTACAGTGCCTAAAGGGAGCTACGCCCCTGTGACGTATCTGATGAAGACGGCTGAAAAAATTGTGACAAAGGGATACTTTGTTCATGGTGTTTAAATTGTCCGTTTGCCTCAATGTTTCAACTCTAGTCAATAAATATTCTTACATTTATAAAATTTTGCCTAGATCCTTTCAAAGTCGTCAGCTGCAGAATTTCTATATATTGGAAAGGGTTTAACATTTATATCGAAACCCGAATTAAAGATACGAAGAAATTGATCTAAGAATTCAAAACTTTCAATCAAAAAGGTGCTAAACAGGAGTAAATAAGAATTCAAGACAAAAACAATGAATAACATAGAACTTAAAACCGAGTAAATAAGAATACGAAACAAAAAGTGTGTCAGAAGTGGGATTTGAACCCACGCCCACATACGTGGACCAGAACACTCTGTATTGAAGGTGAGTATATACCTTGAGTCTGGCGCCTTAGACCGCTCGGCCATCCTGACAATCCGAAAGAATCCCTACACGATAACGATGTGGTTTAAACTCCAATATTTACCGTCTTAATCAATGGAGATAAGACGTACAATATTAGTAAATACATTTTGAAAAAACTCGCCGTATAGTATTTTCGATCATTGGAGAGCCAGTAAACATGGTCATGCATAAACATTTCTGATCTGGATTTGCACTTTTCACCATTAAAATGAGAAATCTCGGCTCGATCAGTGTAGAGTCAGTAAACATGGTAATGCATAAATTTCTGATCTGGATTTGGACTTTTCACCTTAAAGCTGAAAGATGGTCCTGAACAAATAGTGTAAATGCGGATCATATTGCACGAATGTACAGACCGGTCTTTAATGTAATTGTATAGGGTTTGTTTTATTAAGGTACAGCCTAACGTTTAACCATATACAACACATCTGCAGCAGGTGACTTGAAACACGTTTAGAGAAACATTCTGGAAACTTTCTGTAAATGAAAGAACAATCATTGAATCAATTTGAAAGCATTGTGGCAGAAGCATGAATTGCTTTGAATGTTCAATTTCCCCTTTCTAAGGAATGTTTTCAAATGGCGTCTGCTGCTAAGGCGTCTGAAAGCATCTGTACTTAGGAAAGGTTTAAATGGCATCATGCTTAATATAATCCTCGAAATGTTTACGGATTCATGAAATTATTTGATTCGACCATTTTAATGAATAAAATGCTGCTGAACAGCAAAGTGTTGTAGAGACATTCACTTATCAATTCGAACGTCTTCTTTTTTATATTTTGGTTTTACGCGCCGTTGTCCAACCGTTATTTTAGTCATATCACAGATATGGTACACGTATCCATGATTAAGCAGTGAACGCTATTCGTGAGTATGTTTGACGTATGCACGAAAAGGTCAATGAGCAACGACAGTCTTTCTACAGGACCGCAGCGACCGTATGACTTGCAAACAGTTAAATAAGATCATACATCAAAATGTTAATTTGCGTTGAAAATAATGTGAGAAATGAAGCAAATGTTCGTTCTAAGGATGTTTACAACATGTTCAAAATTAGAGTGCTGCAACGAAGCGATCGTACCCTTTGAAACCCGCATAAAAGAGGTGAAAAACTTGATATATAAGTTTAAAATTTTCAGTAAAAAAAAAATGAGTTACAAAGAGGTAAATAATAATTCAAATTAAAAAATGTGTCAGAAGTGGGATTTGAACCCACGCCCACATACGTGGACCAGAACACTCTGTATTAAAGGTGAGCATATACCTTGAGTCTGGCGCCTTAGACCGCTCGGCCATCCTGACAAGCTGAATGACCCTCTCTATACGACAATGGTGTGATTTAAACCCCGATATTTACCATGTTATTCAATGGAGATAATTCGTACACTTTTAATGAATACTTTATGCGAAAGTTTGAGACCAGCAAACAAGGTCATTCATGCATGTACATGTTTGATCTGGATTTGCACTTTTCACCTTTAAGCTGAAAAATTGTCCGAACAACGAATGGAACATTGTGTAAATGCGAATCATATTGCAGGACTGAACCGACCATGTTCCTTTCTTTAATTGTGTTTTCACGAGAAAACCAACTTTTTGGACTCTGTGTGATGTATAAACCCAGATCATCCTGCGCAGTCCATGCAGGCTAATCCGGGCCGACACATTCTGTCTCAGGGGGATAGAGGTAACGATTTCATTGATTGAATGGGTTTTAACACCGTTTTCAACAATGTTTCAGTCATATCACAGCGGCCAGTTCACTTACTCATATGTTTCCTGGTTTGTTCACAACAGTACTCCACACAACATACTTTCCATGCAACTGGCTGCTTTTCCACATAGACTGTTAGCCCATTAGTCATATCACGGTGGCCAGTTCACCTACTCATATGTTTCCTGGTTTTCTCACAACAGCACTCCACACAACATACGTTCCATGCAACTGGCTGCGTTTCCACATAGACTGTTAGCCCATTAGTCATATCACGGCGGCCAGTTCACCTACTCATATGTTTCCTGGTTTTCTCACACCAGTACTCAAGACAACATACTTTCCAAGCAACTGGCTGCTTTCTACAGTGACTGTTAGCCCATTGGGGAAAGACAATTGATTTTTTGTCAAAGTGACTTTTGTCTAACGTCGGAAAAGAATGTTGGCCGAGCCGGGGTTCGAACTCACAAACCCTGGATTGACAGCCCTTGTTGCTACAGACTGAGTCACCGGGGCTCGGCGATACAGGTAAAGAATATTGATTCCTGAAACGGAACATTCACAGGAGTCGAAAAGTGTCTGTCCGGGTTAGCACGCGCGGCATGCTTGGACTGATCCGGGTCTATACTTTACGCAGAGTCCACAATGTTGGTTTTCTCGTGGTACGGCTCATATCAATATATCTGCGTAATGTATCGACCAGATCAGCCTGCGCTGTCCGCGCAGACTGATCCGGCCGACACATTCCGTCTTAGGGGGATAGATGTATACAGTAGTTATTCCTGAAACAGAAAATCCACAGGAGGCGAAAAGTGTCTGTCCGGGTTAGCACGCGCGGCATGCTTGGACTGATCCGGGTCTATACTTTACGCAGAGTCCACAATGTTGGTTTTCTCGTGGTACGGCTCATATCAATATATCTGCGTAATGTATCGACCAGATCAGCCTGCGCTGTCCGCGCAGACTGATCCGGCCGACACATTCCGTCTTAGGGGGATAGATGTATACAGTAGTTATTCCTGAAACAGAAAATCCACAGGAGGCGAAAAGTGTCTGTCCGGGTTAGCACGCGCGGCATGCTTGGACTGATCAGGGTCTATACTTTACGCAGAGTCCACAATGTTGGTTTTCTCGTGGGACGGCTCATACGGTTCGTTGTCCTACGGTACAGCTAAACGTTTTGCGACTTACAACAAATCTGCAGTAGACGACTTTAAAAACGATAAGAAAAAAAATCTGGAAAACTTTCTATAAATGAAAGAACATTCATTGAATAAATTTGAAAACAATATGGTTAAAAGGATGAATTGTTCTGAGGACAGTTTTCGTGTTCACGACTTGCCCAAAGTTCGACTAGTGCAATGAAGTGATTGTAGGCTTATCATGGGGATTGTTAACCCTTTTCCACTTGCAGACGCACCTTTAGAAGACGGCTTTGAGACATTTGTGACAAAGAAATAAATAGTTGGTGATGATAAATGTGTTTCTTTGCCACACTGTTTTCAAATCTAGTCAATAAATATATTTGCATTTATAAAAATTCTCCACATTGTGGCTATTACGTTTTAAAGTCGGTTGCTGCTGATTTTCAAAATATGGAAAGGGATTAAACATATATGAAACCCGCATAAAAGATACGATATCATTGATATAAGAATATAAAAAGTTAAATAAATAAGGAGTTAAAAATAATAAATAAGAGGGAAATAAAATACACCCTCGTACATGTGTATATTTATAAATAGATCTACGTTTAGAAAAAATATTTGTCAGCAGTGGGGTTCGAACCCACGCCCACATACGTGGACCAGAACACTCTGTATTGAAGGTGAATATACCTTGAGTCTGGCGCCTTAGACCACTCGGCCATGCTGACTGGCTGATATACACACTACACGATAACGGTGTGGTTTAAACCCCAATAGTTACCATCATATTCAAGGGATATAACTCGTACAATAAGACGGTTAAATATACCATTTGTTATTTCCTTGGATTGTACAAAAGGTAATTTGTATAGTACAATTTAAACATATCTTGTTTGCATCGAGCGAACTAAGTTTTCAGCTTGTATAAATCAAGCTCGATGTCTGCGTCCTGGAGACTTAACCAGTATTCGCCTTGTTTTTGTGGCAAAAACCGCAAAAGCACAGCCCGCTCACAACGGGAGTCGAACCAGGGGTCTTTGGTACTAGTGTAAGTATGTTATCTATTGTGAAAATATTTCGCATATATACCATTTCCGTCCATTTCACTCACAAATTGGTAAGTATGGTATGTTCGTGAGTGTTCGTGGTTTGGTGTAGATATAGAGTAAATGGTTATAAGAATATTAGTAAGCGTACTTATCTCCTGGACCGAAAAAATCAGGTCTAATAATGTTTTTAACAATTTTTCAAACATATCACGAAGACCTGTTCACATAGCCATGTGTTTCCTGGCTTTCTCCCACCAGTACTCTACACGGCAGCCTTTCAAAGCGACTGGCTGCTTTTACACATATAAACTGTTAGACCTTTATATCATTTGTCGATGACAAAAGACACTTGTCGCATTGACTTTTTTTAAAGGTCGAAAAGATTGATTTGATAGACACGGTACCTCCGTGAATGATCTTATAACCCAGTCCAGCTATACCAGAGAGATAACTATTATTTTAAGTCTCTGGCTATACACACCATCCCGCGAATACTGACGAATGAACAGTTGGCATCGTATCTACCTATATATGTATATTCAAAGACATTAAAACATGTATAAATGGCTTTCCCTCCTTGGCGCTCAGGGGCAATTAGCATAAGGCCTGACTAGCTGGTGACAGGATATATGGACCAGTAGTACTGTTAAATTACCCAAGAAACGCCGTTAAATAAATGAAAAATTGTTGAAAGCGGAAATAAAACACCATACAAAAAAGGTAACTACGTGGAGACAAGATTTAATCTCACGTTAAATCAAAGGAAGTAACAAATGGTATATGTATTCACTTATCTACCTTTGAATAAGTAAATATCGGGTTTAAACCACACCGTTATCGTGTAAACAGTATTCCAGATTGTCAGGATGGCCGAGTGGTCTAAGGCGCCAGACTCAAGGTATATATTCACCTTCAATACAGAGTGTTCTGGTCCACGTATGTGGGCGTGGGTTCAAATCCCACTTCTGACACATTTTTTGTTTCGTATTCTTATTTACTCGGTTTTAAGTTCTATTTTATTCATTGTTTATATTTTTATATCAATGTATTGGTTTCATTTATACAGGTTACATTTTCTTCTTGCATCAGGAGAGTTTTGCCTCATTAATATAGGTTTAAAGCATACTAGTGCTTACAACAAAAGTATCTAAACCATTACAGCTTTTTGAGAAATGGAGCATCTATACATAACTAGCAATTAAAAGAATACTTGGACTTCTAAAACCTTGACTTCACTATTCTTACCTTTTCTGTATACAAATATCAGAGGAAACCGCCATGTCTGATTATTTGCGTCAGGGATTTGGAACCGGGCGTCCCGTGTGAGTGAGTGAGTGAGTGAGTGAGTGAGTGAGTGAGTGAGTGAGTGAGTGAGTGAGTGAGTGAGTGAGTGAGTGAGTGAGTGAGTGAGTGAGTGAGTGAGTGAGTGAGTGAGTGAGTGAGTGAGTGAGTGAGTGAGTGAGTGAGTGAGTGAGTGAGTGAGTGAGTGAGTGAGTGAGTGAGTGAGTGAGTGAGTGAGTGAGTGAGTGAGTGAGTGAGTGAGTGAGTGAGTGAGTGAGTGAGTGAGTGAGTGAGTGAGTGAGTGAGTGAGTGAGTGAGTGAGTGAGTGAGTGAGTGAGTGAGTGAGTGAGTGAGTGAGTGAGTGAGTGAGTGAGTGAGTGAGTGAGTGAGTGAGTGAGTGAGTGAGTGAGTGAGTGAGTGAGTGAGTGAGTGAGTGAGTGAGTGAGTGAGTGAGTGAGTGAGTGAGTGAGTGAGTGAGTGAGTGAGTGAGTGAGTGAGTGAGTGAGTGAGTGAGTGAGTGAGTGAGTGAGTGAGTGAGTGAGTGAGTGAGTGAGTGAGTGAGTGAGTGAGTGAGTGAGTGAGTGAGTGAGTGAGTGAGTGAGTGAGTGAGTGAGTGAGTGAGTGAGTGAGTGAGTGAGTGAGTGAGTGAGTGAGTGAGTGAATGTGGTTTGAAGAAAATCAATCTTAATTGTTCATATTAAGGACAATTGAAAAATAAAGGTGTTTTCAACTTCAACTACAGATACATTTAGTTCTTAACACAAATGATATAATCTCAAAGCTCTATCTTTTCCAATGTGCCTAACTCGTTCAATCATCAGATCATGGTTAGAGCACCTATAATAAGTATTTTTCTGTGGACATATCTACATTTAGGTATACTTCGGGCGTTAGAGCCGATTTAAAATGCTTATAGGTTCATGCTTTAGAGGTGAGATTTATATTTGAGATATAATGTTGAGTAGAACTATCTTCTAGTCTTTTTGTAAACTGTTTGATAATTATATCATCGTTGCCAACATTGTGAGCAATCCAGACGTAGCCAAAACCATAAAGATAAAAACAGATCCTGTATACATATGGCCCAGGTGTGTCTACCAGCTGTGTATCCAATTGTTTTCACATTTCGTAAAATTGTTTTTTATATATTGTATTTTCCATACGTATTAATTTCAACCAGTATTTGACACATAAAGGTATATATGTTTTACACAAAAGGAGTCTGCCATATTCTCCAAGTGCAATTGTATGACGAGTATTTTCAAGACAGATTGCATACCTTTTTGCAGAATTGTAATTGGATTATTTCAATTGTATGTATATAAGCATGTCCCCTAAAGCTGTACCCCGTAACAGTGTATGGGTTTCGCAATATAGTCAAATACTTGAAACATATCTTAATTTAAATCACAAGACCACATCGTTATTGTTAAGCTACATCTCCAAGTTGTCAGGATGGCCGAGCGGTCTAAGGCGCCAGACTCAAGGTATACATACACCTTCAATTCAGAGTGTTCTGGTCCACGTATGTGGGCGTGGGTTCGAATCCAACTTCTGACACATATTTAGTTTTACTTTATTTTGATAACTGAAACATTAATCTTTGCCAATATCATTAAAATCAGACCAAAATATTTCGCTGTACATATATTAGATCTGACTATATCACATAAGGGGTCGTCTCAGATTGACCCTATACACTAAATACCCGTGAGCATTAGCTCGGTTTTCATGCTCAATGAAATAGTACCATACAGCAAACGCCCGTGATATACAATCGGAGCACCCGACAATGGCCGATTCTCTATATCGTTAAATGATATGGATTATCTTACCTGTTTTAAACCGAAGGATTTATATACGAGCGAGCAAATTTAAGGTCTGGTTTAATGAGATTGATTCTAAGCCTGATTCATAGATTGGTTCACTTTTTAACGATCTACCTATTTCATCTGAAAGGGTAAGTGTAATTTACTTACCTAGAACTTGCGTGGGGGCTATGTCTTCAGCTGAAACCAATGTTCTCGGTAAGGTACTTCCGAGAATGTGTGTATAACACATTCCCACTTAACCTAAATGTTAGTTTAGGTATCTGGTCATTTGCATGGCATCTACCTATTTTCAAAAACTTGGAATGGAAGAATGGCTTTCCTTCTTTGGGGGTTAATATTACGACTGACTCGCTAGTGTCAGGATCAATGGTCCAGTAGTACTGGTAAATTACCAAGGAAACGCCGTGGTATAACTGATCAATTGTGGAAAGCGGCATAAAACATCACACAAACAGAACAGACAAACAGATAAAATATTGTCCCTCTCGTAAAATCAAAGGAAATAACAAATGGTATATTTAATCACTAATAGTGTACGAGTTATATAACTTGAATAATATGGTAAATATCGGGTTTTAAACCACACCGTTATCGTGTAGAGAGTATTTCAGCTCGTCTGGATGGCCGACTGGTCTAAGGCGCCAGACTCAAGGTATATGCTCACCTTCAAAACAGAGTGGTCTGGTCCACGTATGTGGGCGTGGGTTCAAATCCCACTTCTGACACATTTTTTGTTTTGCATTATTTAACTCTTATTTAACCACTTTTTGGCTCAACTTTTTATATTCTTACCTTCATTTCTTGGTTTCTTTATGACAATTACAACTAAGTAAATAAAATAAGCTTTATTTCACAATATACATGCATATACTACTATAAAGTCGCAATGATACAATAGCATATGGTATAACGAGAGAGAGAACGTTGTATTTGTTTCAATAATTTTCGTTTTGGAAGGGTCCGTTTAAAGCAAACTAGCCCTCAAAAAGTATCTAAACCAATACGACATTTTGGAAATGGAGTATCTGATTGTAACTGATAATTAAAAGCATACATGTCAGTGTTACTAACATCGATTTCATTATGCTTTCCTTTTCTGTAATAGGTTAATACATCTACCAGAACTTAAACAAACTTTTACAATTATGCCAGCATGTTAAGGTTTGTTTACACGAATACAACAGTTATCATCTCACTGCGTAGCACAAGGGTTGTTAAAAAAGTATGCAGACATACGGATATATTTGCACATCGATGCGTTATTTGTCAATTACACGGGCACATATACACATGTAACATAACCTCGCTAATCAAATACAAATTACTGAAATGTTTACAGCTTTGCAACTGTTATTTTGCACAAACATAGTTGTGATTATGTTAAGCTGACTATGTGACGAACGCGGAAAATCCTGATTATCATTTGCGGCTGGTCAAGTAACTGGTTTTCGTTTTCCCTGTTCGATAACTCCGAAATGTCAGGGGATTTTGAAGCTCGACAAGAACCTTTTCTGTTAACATTGCTGTTTTTGAAGCACTGGTTGAAGAACGCAATGAAATAGATGGATACTCGAACTGGCATCCGTAGTATGTAAACAACTCTTCAACCAAATGCTATCCATACTCTTTCACTTCGTAAGGACATAAACTATATAAAATTGAAGGAACAATCTCGACGATTAATACGAGAATCAAAAATATGCGTCAGAAGTGGGATTCGAACACACGCCCACATACGTGGACCAGAACACTTTGTATTAAAGGTAATATTGCACCTTCAGTCTGGCGCCTTTGACCGCTCTGCCATCCTGACAAGCTATTCAAAATCGGTGTAGTACATTTGTAACATCGACTTTCCCACCATCAGAAAAGCACAATAAAAACAGAAACAAACACAACCTGGAAATATCATTTGAGACGTAGCGGCGTCATGTTTGAAATGTGAATGATTCATCTGTGATTTTCTTCGTTCATTTTTGTAATGAATGCAGTCCGATATATATGTACATACACCGATATAAATGAAACGCAATTATCGATTAAGCGTCTTATTGTACCTGAACACAGTTAAGACTCGGGTGAGACAGTGTAAACGCACTGTTAATTTCCGACCAAGAGTCTTCACCGTCCGCTTGCTTGTAATAAATACAGAGTTACAACATAATATAAGCCAGTGCTTGAGAAAAGGGGCAAGTTGGTTTTTCTGAACTGTGTAGATGGAGATCATCTTGTTCACCTACTCAGTATTATCATAATGTAGACAAGTTGATAAAATCTTCTATAATCTTGTGTAAGAAATATGTGATTAGTGTAAAACTTTTTAATCAGACTATTCGGATACATGGGCTGATCTGGACATGTAATTTTCACAAAAGCCAACTTGTACCTTTTCTTTTGCACTGAATATTCCAATAGGCGCTACTATCGTACCTTTACACTGGATAGTCCTTTAGGCGCTACTACCGTATCTTTTCTCGTGCACTGTATAT
Source organism: Serripes groenlandicus (assembly GCA_031761405.1). Lineage (NCBI taxonomy): Eukaryota > Metazoa > Mollusca > Bivalvia > Cardiida > Cardiidae > Serripes > Serripes groenlandicus. Next base: position 41,704,539 of record JASEVX010000002.1, on the reverse strand, counting down.
TCCTATAGGCGCTACTATCGTACATTTACACTGGATAGTCCTATAGGCGCTACTATCGTACCTTTTAAAGTACACAGGATCGTCCTATAGGCACTACTATCGTACCTTTTCCCGTGCACTGAATAGTCCTATAGGCGCTATTACCGTACCTTTTCTTGTGCACATGATAGTCTTATAGGCGCTACTACCGCACATTTTCTCGTGTACTAGATAGTCCTATAGGCGCTACTAACGTACCTCTTCTTGTGCACATGATCGTCCTATAGGCGCTCCTACCGTACATTTTCTTGTGCACAGGATAGTCCTTTAGGCACTATTATCATACTTTTCCTTGTGCACTGAATAGTCCTATAGGCACTATTACCGTACCTTTTCTCGTACACTGGATAGTCCTATAGGCACTATTACCGTACCTTTACTCGTACACTGGATAGTCCTTTAGGCACTATTACCGTACATTTTCTTGTGAACTGGATAGTCCTATAGGCGCTACTACCGTACTTTTGCTTGTGCATTGGATAGTCCTATAGGCGCTTATTATCGTACTTTTTCTTGTGCACTGGATAATCCTATAGGTACTTTTACCGTACCCTTTCTTGTGCACAGGATCGTCCTATAGGCACAATTACCGTACTTTTTCTTGTGCAATAGATAGTCCTATAGGCACTATTACCGTACCTTTTCTCGTGCACTGGATAGTCCTATAGGCACTATTACCGTACTTTTTCTTGTGCACAGGATAGTCCTATAGGCACTACTACCGTACGTTTTCTTGTGCACTGGATAGTCCTATAGACACTATTATCGTACGTTTTCTTGTGCACAGGATAGTCCTATAGGCACTACTACCGTACGTTTTCTTGTGCACTGGATAGTCCTATAGGCTCTTTTACCGTACCTTTTCTTGTGCACAGGATCGTCCTATAGGCACAATTACCGTACTTTTTCTTGTGCAATAGATAGTCCTATAGGCACTATTACCGTACTTTTTCTTGTGCACTGGATAGTCCTATAGGCGCTACTACTGCACTTTTTCTTGTGCACTGGATAGTCCTATAGGCACTATAATCGTACTTTTTCTTGTGCACTAGATAGTCCTATAGGCACTACTACCTTACTTTTTCTTGTGCAAAAGATCGTCCTATATGCACTATTACCGTACCTTTTCTTGTGCACTGGATAGTCCTATAGGCGCTACTACTGTACCTTTTCTTGTGCACTGGATAGTCCTATAGACACTATTATCGTACCTTTTCTTGTGCACAGGATCGTCCTATAGGTGCTACTACCGTACCTTTTCTTGTGCACTGGATAGTCCTATAGGCGCTATTACCGTACTTTTTCGTGTGCACTGGATAGTTCTATAGGCACTATTACCGTACCTTTTCGTGTGCACTGGATAGTCCTATAGGCACTATTACCGTACCCTTTCTTGTGCACTGGATAGTCCTATAGGCGCTACTACCGTACATTTTCTCGTGGACTGGATAAACATATGGGCGTTACTACCGTACCTTTTCTCGTGCACTGGCTAGTCCTATAGGCGCTACTACCGTATCTTTTCTCGTGCACTGGCTAGTCCTATAGGCGCTACTACCGTACCTTTTCTCGTGCACTGGCTAGTCCTATAGGCGCTACTACCGTACCTTTTCTCGTGCACTGGCTAGTCCTATAGGCGCTACTACCGTATCTTTTCTCGTGCACCGGGTAGTCATATAGGCGCTACTACCGTACCTTTTATCAAGACTTGTTGAGCTTCTGATCAGGATCTTCCCTTTACGCAAACATGTCATATATACTCAGCAAATTCTTAGGTTAGTTCCGAACGTTGTTTGGGAAAGATGTGAACCTTTTTTCCTCGAGAAAATCCGCCGTGGCCGAGTTATCAGCGTCGCAGATTCGGAATCGTGCGTCCCGGCTCTTCGATCTTCAGTCGCGGGCTTGGCGGTCATTGTAGAGTGCTCATGGGCAAAGCACGTTTCCTAGCCTAGTACTTGTTTGTTTATCCATGGATTATGAATAAGTGAACTGTCGCCGTAATATAACTGAAATAATTTTGAAAACGGGATAAAACCATAATAAAATAATAAACAAAAGAATACATTTTCCTTGATAACCTACAACTTTTGACACCAGTTACTAGCCCTTAAAACGTATCTAAACCAATAAGACATTTGGGAAATGGAGTATCATATTGCAACTGGCAATTAAAAACATACGAGTAATTGTTACAAACCTCGATTTCATTAATCTTTCTTCTGTAATAGGTGAATACAACTAACAGAAAATAAATAAACTATTACAACTATTCAAAAACGATGTAGTACCTTTGTAACATCGACTTACAGCATTGGATAAAGTTTTATTGAAGGGTAAAAAGTTAATTTTGTATTGCAAGCAAAACAAAAGTCCCCTATCAGATGAGGACCTTTGACCTCTAAGTGTGACCTTGACCTTTGAGGTACAGACCTGTGTCTTGTGTGCCACATGTCACCTCACCATGGTGAACATGTGTGCCCAGTAACTTTGGAGTCCTATTATGCATGGTTGAGATGTGAGCCGGACAAGGTACAGTCCTATCAAACATTTCTCATTTCGACCTTTGACCTCTAAGTGTGACCTTGACCTTTGAGGTACAGGCCTGGGTCTTGTGCGCCACATGTAATCTCATCATGGTAATTTGTGTGCCCTGTAACTTTGGAATCCTATGATGCATGGTTTCTCATTTTGTCTTTTGACCTCTAAGTGTGACCTTGACATTTGAGGTACAGGCCATGGTATTGTGCGCGACACGCCACTTTATCGGGGTGATCATGAGTGCCTAGTAACTTGGGAATCCTATTATGCTTGGTTGAGATGCGGGTCGGACAAGGTACAGTCCTATGAAACAGTACTCATTTTGACCTCTAAGTGTGACCTTGACATTTGAGGTACAGGCATGGGTCTTGAGAGCGACACGCTGCCTCATCATAGTGAACGTTTGTGCCAAGTTTCATGGAAATCCTATGATGAATGGTTGAGACGCTGGTCGGACAAGGCACAGTTATATCACACAGTACTCATTTGTACTCTAAGTGTGAACTTGATATTTGAGGTGACCATGTGTGCCAAGTAACTAGGGAATCATATGATGCATGGTTGAGATGTGAGCTGGACAAGGTACAGTCCTATCAAATAGTACTCATTTCGACCTTTGACCTCGAAGTGTGACCTTTATATTTGAGATACAGGCCTGGGTCTTGTGCGCGACACGCCGCCTCATCATGGTAAACGTTTGTGCCAAGTTTCTTTGAAATCCTATGATGCATGGTTCAAATATGGGCCGGACAAGGTTCAGTCCTATCAAGTAGTACTCATTTTGACCTTTGACCTCTACGTGTGACCTTGACATTTTAGGTACAGGCCTGGGTCTTGTGCGCGACACGACGCCTCATCATGGTGAACGTTTGTTCCAAGTTTCTTTCAAATCCTATGATGAATGGTTAAGATGCGGGCCGGACAAAGTTAGGTGGGACTGATAGACAAACAGACAGACAGACGGAATCGACCGGTAGGGGACTAATAATGACATATGGATATTTCACATGGCGTCCGTGATAACAAAACAAGCAAACAAAAAAATAACTAAAACAGTGTTCTTTAAATTGTGCAATAATCGACTTAATCTTATGTCAAATGAAAGCAATTATCATTATCATAAATTACAGTAACAAATGAGAAATTTATAAAAAAAAAAAGGGTTTCTTTATTGTATAGTGTTGGGAACGGGCATACACTATAAAAATCAATTCTAAAAAAAACAAACAAGTTAATGTAGTATTGCAAGCAATACAAAAGTACCCATACCAGACAAAATTTATAAGTTGAAAAATTGACATTATTCTGTCAAACCTCAGTTTAGAGTTATGCCCCTTGCCATTCTTGAGTTATAGACATGACATTGCCGAACAAAGTCTTCAAGTCTGACCTTGACTTTGGAAGTAAGAGGCTGGTTATTGTGCATGACACTTCCTCTTGCTATGAATAATAATTGTGTGAGGTTGTATTAAAATCCATTCAAGCATGTAGAAGACACAGTCTGGACACGTCAGAAAAGCCTGAGAATGTTTGAGCCCAAATAGTGACCGGGACAAGACATCTCGGACTGCAAATGTTTGAGCCCATACTTAAACTTGGGGAATAATTGTGTGAAGTAATATAAAAATATATTCAAGCATGTGGACGATACAGCCCGGACGCGAAATTACTGACAGACAATGTGTGAGCCCAAACCGTTTCCTTGACATCGTGAGTAGGTGGCTTGGTGACACATCGTCTTGTTATGGAGAATAATTATGTGAAGTAATATCAAAATCCATTCAAGCATAAGGAAGAAACAGCCTGGACAGAAAATTGCAGATGGAAATTGTTAGATCCCAAACTATGACCTTGACCTTGGGGGTAGGCGGCTGGGTGAGGACCATGGCACATACTCTTGTTTTGGAGACCAATTGTGTGAAATAATATCAAAATCCATTCAAGCATGTGGAAAATACAGCCCGGACACGAAATTTCGGACATACTGACAGATTGACAGACAGTAAACTTCACCTTGGGAGTAGATGGTTGTGTATGACACATCATCTTGCTATGGAGAATAATGATGTGAAGTCATATCAAATTCCATTAAAGCATGTGGAAGCCCGGACACGAAATTGCGGACGGACAATGTTTGAGCCGACCGATAGGGGACTTATAACCCACACCCTATGTCGTCAGTCTTTTTTGTCCAGATTTATATGTCTTAGAAGGTCACCAAAGAAATTATTATGTACAAGTAAGTATTTCAAAATCAGACATTTATTTTCTAAGGAAATTATTTTCTAAAGCTTACATTATAGGCATAAAGAGTAAAACAGTCCAAGTTCCTCGATGTGATGTCTTAAAATGAAAAGGTAGGGGGTCACCAAAGGAAAACAATTTTGTTTATCAATAGTTTAAACAAGGTAGAGTCCTATCAAACATTTCTAATTTCGACCTTTGAGCTGTAAGTGTGACCTTCACCTTTGAAATACATGCCTGTGTCTTGTGCGCCATATGTCGCCTCATCTTGTGACCTCATACTATTGGAAGCATCACAAGCCTCACATTCACCCATGCATTGACTGGGATGTTAACATTTAACTGCCAATTACAAATTGTGTATACACTGAAATGCAAACCTGCGTTTAACACTCATTTAGACCCCAGAATATATCTAAAGACTAGGTTCCCATGGATAATATGGCAGTTATTATATACTACTATTTCAATTAGTTGTGTGCCTAGCAATTGATAACATGGGTAATAAGTACAGCTGTTAGTAATTGTGATAATATCACATCTGTCTCACATCTTTTGAAGATCCGTGTTTGATATGGGAAAGGTTTTCAAAGAAGCTTCTTTGGCAAAAGTTCTGCTACTTGTCCCATGAATCATTAAAGTGCTATTTGGCCTTAGAAATAACATATTTTGTCCATATAATTTAGTATTTAACTTTTCGGTTTGCTTCTTCAACAATAACATACGATGCTGCATGACAGACTTGTCAGCGTGTCAAGATATACCACACAAAATGTGTAAGTGAAATGCTGCAAGCTAGTTAAGACATAAGGCAATCTCAATATGCCATTGGTGAATAACATAAGGAACCAAAGTCAATGCTTGTAAGCGACAAACATTTCTTTGTGGTCAGAATAGTAAGACTATAAGGTACCGGTTCGCAAAATATCAAAAATTAAATATTCCGATGTTATATATATGTGGTATAAGTAAATCCCCCAAAACAATTATCCTATATGTCTTAATTGATTGAAGAAAGCCCCAAATGTTGTGGACAGTTTGGTGGACAGTACACATAGGCAAGAATGTCACTATTGTTCATTGTAACAAGAGCATATTTATTTTACACCTGACACTGTTCTGAAGTTCAAAGTATAACATACCAATGCGTTCTTACTGTAGACAGCAATACCATGTGCACATTCACCAGAAGATGAATTTTTCATGCAGTGACTTTCAATATCAATATCGCTTTCTACTGTTCTTGAGGTACGTGTTTCAACGAAACAAATTACATCAGCTCTCAGCATGTTGTTTTCCAAGCGATTGTCTTCAATATGCTGCCTCAAGGATCGACAATTTTGGAAACAAACTGTTAACTAAATTGAACTTGAATGAGGCAGTGCAGGAATAATATTCATAAGATTTTTCGAAAATCTCAATCTTCCCAATTCCAAAAGAACTGCTTCAGACAAACTAATCTTTTCAGGATTGATACCCATAAGATGAAGCTGAGACAGACTAGTTACCCTATTCGATGCATTACATAATGGATGTGGTAAGTTTTTCTATTTCCAAGGTTCACAACCACATTTTTCATAGTAGAACCGTGTGCTTATTTAATGGTTTTTCCAAAAAAGACATGCGTACTGGGAATTTGTCTACGCACAATAAGGTATGTTTTAAAGTACTGGTAAGTAAATTTCCTTGTGACTTAAAATACAGGTGTCCATGACGAGCTTATACCTGCTTTGAAAACGATGTCTGTACCGTTGTCTCCACTGATGCCCGACGGTTTCATCCTCAAATTCAATCCATACAATACTGCATCTATTATAAGTGACTGTTCTGTAGTCAAAGATCTTGATGAAACCAGCAGCATCATTTGTAGGGCCATCGACAACATCAACATTCAGGCACATTTCTGCCGGCAAGCCACACATGAGCACTAGTTCCTTTTCAAGACCGATATTTTTGCTAAAATCTGTTGGTATTCTAGAGAAGGTCTGCTGCAAGGTCATCAGAATAAACACCTTCAATGCTTCAATAACAATTTTCTTTTCAGATGACAATCCATCCAGCACAGAGTAATTATTGAGCACTACCATCTTTCTTCGTACGTAACAATTGAGGCAAAGACTTTAATGTGCGGAGATCACTGTAAAAGAAAGGCCATTTCCCTGTTTTTTTAAACTCCAACATGTTTAGCACTGTTCTTGCTTTCTCTTAATCTGTTCAACAACAAGGCAAATCGTCTGTCATCCTTCTGTCTAATAATCTGGGTCAACTCAAAAGAATCAAATAATTTAACCCACAATTAAATTCATCTGGGTAGAATGATATACTTCAGAGAACAACCATGTTTCATAACCGATTTAAGCTGAAACAAGTCACCAGTTGCCAATATGCTAATTCCACCAAGTGGTCTGGCATTATTCAACACTTCTTGCAGACGAAGATTGATAAAAGTGAACATTTTTCTACCAACCATAGGGATCTCGTCAGTGATAACCACCTTTAATTCATGGTATAGTGCGCACAGAGTATTCAACTGCTGCACATCTAGAGGCATGAATATGACACCTTGACTGACAGGAATGCAAAATTTACATTGTAAGGATATTAGATGCATGGCAACATATTAAAACTGAACGCTGACAAAACAGAAGTAATACTGTTTACATCAAAACGCAATGCCAATCTCGTTTCTGATATATCTGTGAATGTTGGAATGCTGGATTCGAGGATGGACATGGAGCAGCATGTGAACTCGGTCTGTCGATGTTGCTATTGTCAATTACGGCAGATAGGTCATATCAGACGGTACCTTACTAGTCTCGATACGAAATATCTTGTGAACTCCCTAGTCACATCAAGACTACTGTAACGTTCTGCTGAATGTCTTCGTCTTTCCAATTATAATACAACATTAACGTCTGTCTGAAATGTTCCTCGCGATCGGAATTTAAGTCAGTAATGCAACTATATATTACTTTAGTAACATTGTCTGTTTCTGTATTAGTAGAATTACTTGGCAGACTTTTTAGTTCTGAAAATGCTTTACTTAATGTTGTTTTATTTTCAGGTCTCTGACTGTCCACAATTATCACCTGTCTTGTGACTCGGCGCAAGGTTAACGGTAGTACTAAATACACTGCCTCCTGTGCGCCAATCTCAACATTTGACAAGAACTGGTTACCTATCCACCGAGCCTGTGGCCTTATGTCACTATCACAGTCTCTTGCTTGAGTTAATGCGTCATTTAGCAGATTAGAAAGTCTCCTGTGACATTTGGAGATGTAAGACACAATGTATGAAACAACACATGCATCTGGGTCCAAGACAAATTGAATATCCATGTTTTCCTGCCAAGACTTCATCAGCACAGTATATACGTACCCGTGTCAACTGTGACCTAACTTCAAGAATATATGTGTTAAATGTGACGTTTACATCTGCAAGGAACTCAGCAAATAACATATCATTAGTTTTCCCATTAACATCAGAAATTTTCATCATGATTTTCTCAAATGTCTGTTGGAATACCAATTTGACGAAGCATTGCAAATACATCTCGTTTTGCCTGTTCCCAATAGAAGGAGATCCTCTTATATTCCTCAGAATTCTGTAACCATCATTTTCCAAAGTTATATTTTCCACAAAACCTGGTGTCAGAATTTCCCCACCAGTATATTTCTTGTGACTCACCTTACATTTATTTTCGTATAGAAACAACTTTGTCTCGTAACTGTAACCGTTTCAATTTGAGGAAAACATGTTTGGTACACTTAGTGCCACCCTCCTATTAACATTACGGAGTCCCCATTTGCAAATAGAACTGTAGTACAGAGGACCAACTCGTTCTAAATTGTCACGTTTTACACCGCAAACAATTGTTTAGAAGGAAAAAACCTCTGACTAAACATCTTGGAAAAGTCCAAGGACTGCTGTTTTCTCCTGGTGCCAATGAGAGGATTTAGTTAAATTCTTTAAAATCTATGGACTAAATGAATGTGTCTTGATTGCCTGTTGGTCGATCTGAGAAATTGTCTGTTTCTGTCCAACCATCTTACTCCTGTTCACAACACTTGAGAGAAGCGTTACTTTCTGTTTCAAATACAGATGAACAGTTTCCTTCATTTTGCATTCAATTAACATCAACTGCAAAACCTTCACTCCTCATATAGGACTATTACTAACCAACCATTTTGCAGCTGCATACACTTTGTTTGGACGAATATTCTCAAATGCAAATGTAGGACAATTTTTGCTTTAATTTAACCATTATGGTTTCAGTGTCACTGGTCATTCTCGACAATGTTTTGATTGTACTGGTCACATCAGCTGGTACATTCACTGTTTCCCTTTATATTGATTTGACCCTCGAGCGGCATTTCCCGCAATTTCAAGAATTGCAACCTTGGTGACACTAGCCTTTCGTTGGAAAGCTGAAGCTCTTCAGGGTTGTCTGGAAATTCTAAACCCGTCTTAACCTAATAGAGGTGCACATTTCCCATGTTAACTGCTTTACGACATGAATGTCAGATCCATTCCTTACTGCTGACACTGTGATAACCTGTGTGGTACTTTTGTAATTCACCAATAGCAATCTTTTTTATTCCAGACACATCTGAGACAGAATGTTTTAAAAACGTTTGGGTACAGCAGGAGCACACATATTCTGGTCCATTCAGAATAAGCTTTCTGAACATTTCACTTGGTGTTGAATCTTGGTCTTCCTGATATGTTAATAAATTTACAGAGTCGGCATTGGATGGCACATAACGATCATCAACACATTGTAAGAACGACTGACCTTCCATTAAATCTGCTTGGAGTTTTTGTGTTTTTGAGTTGACTGTACTACTTGTCTTATACCGATTTCTAGAATTTCCTGTGACAATCGTGTAACTCATGGTTTCCAGGTTAATTGTAACTGTCTGGTCACGTTTTGTGGGTTGTTTGGATATAGTCTTTTAAAAAAGTATAACACATGAAGAGCAAACGAAATAGGGCAGTCTCTACTGACACCACAGGTCATTGCAACATGTTCACAGACTGCACTTAAAGAAGATACAGTTCCCGGAACACAAACACCGTTCGGACAACTTTCGCCATTTTCATCACGGGAATGACTAAATGTAAAATCGCTCGTTTTTATGTTAAATCCCCACTAAACAGAAAGATGAAATACTTATAGCTCAAGTGTGTTAGCGAGGCTGCAAAAGCATTTTTCAAAGTATGAACATTTAGGTAGTCAGTTTGATCAGTTATGCTCAAACATCCTGTCAAAAGATCTTTGTGCCGTAAAAAAATCCAGTTTATCTTGAAAAGAAATACGTTGAGGTAGTTCATTGGGATCTACAAAATGCAATGTATTATTGTGGATTTCTATCATGGCACAATAAAGGAGACTTCCAGCAAACATCATATCATGTAAATGTCTTGTCGTAATAGCAAGAACAGATGTGTTCTCTTTAACAAACACAAACAATGGGGCCGTGACAGCCCTGGATCGCTAACCCGAGTTATGCAATATGATAAGTCATGTCAACCACAAAAACTCATTTTGTGGCTAGGTAAACTAAACACGAGGTTCAATATTGTTCCCCTGTCATTACCTGGTATAACCTTACCTTTTGTTTTGTCAAATAAAAAAGACTTGAAGAAATTGATAGATCTCCAGAGAAATGTTAATGTACCTGTAAGTACTTCTTATAGTAGTTTCTTAGAAGACAATTTTCGAAATTTTACACTTTGGGCATAAAGGGTAAAACAGCGCTAGTCCCTGGTGTTTTGACAAACCAACATGACATGCAGAAATATGTAAAGTATCAAGTATGATCAACCTAAGAACATTTCTATGAAATAATTTGAAAATTAGGCCAATATAATATGGCAGATGGTCTTTGAAAGAAAGGGCCAATGATGTGATACAGTTTTGTTAATTCGATGTTTTGTGAAATTTCATTTCGTCCAAACTTAAGAGTTATGGTTGTTAGTTTGGTGGTTTTGTGAAATTTCATTTAGCTTCAAATGTATGGGTTATGGTTTATGAAAAGTTGAAAGTGTTTAGGTAAATGTATATTATGAACAATGACAACACAAGTTTAGTAGAAATGTTTTATTGAAGATAAGAGACAATGAATACAGGAGACTTAGAATGTTATTTCTTCTTTAGCACAGTAAAAAAGAAGCATTGATTTTCATTTGGGATTGTTCAAAGAGGTTTAACATACAACAAATAAGCAGCAGACGACTGAGGTCAAAGCAAAAATATTCTTACAATGTTTTCAAAAGTGGTCTGCTATAAATGAGTCTACGAGGGGAAAAGTTTATGAGTTTGACAAACAGATATTTAAAATCATCAATAAACTGTCAAAAGATACACAACTAGGCTAGTTTGTTTTATCTGTATCAATATATTATGCCAATGGCATTCATATCAATTCTGGTGAATATTTATGAGGCGCCGTTTTTCATTTATTCCTAAATGGATTTCTTGACATCAAGAAATAAAGAGTATTTTCTGATATCAAAAAATAGATTTTCTGATATCAAAAATTCATTTATGTTCATTAATATTCACACAATCAGAAAATGGATTTCTTGACATCAAAAAAAGATTTTCTGATATCAATAAATGGAATTTCTGATATCAAGAAATATAAATGATTTTCTGATATCAAGAAATCGAATTTTTGATATAAAAAAATACTGACGATTTTCTGATATCAAGAAATACATTTTCTGATATCAAATAATCTATTTTCTGATATCAAAAAAATACTGACGATTTTCTGATATCAAGAATTCTTGATATCAGAAAATCATCTGATAAGGAAAAATAGAGCATATTTCTTGATATTTTTTTATATCAGGAATTCGATTTTTTGGATCAGAAAATCATGTTTTGATATCAGGAAATCAATTTCTTGATATCAGAAAATAATGAATATTTTCTGATATCAAAAAATCGAATTCCTGATATCAAAAAATGAATTTTTTATATCAGAAAATCTATTTTTTGATATCAGAAAATACTCTTTATTTCTTGATATCAAGAAATCCATTTTCTGATATCAAAAAATCGAATTTTTGATACCAAAAAATAAGGAATAAATAGTAAAACGGCGCCTCATAAATATTTGATAAGAACTGTTCATTTAAAGAGGCGACAGAACCAATTTAGCCAAACTGTTCTAATTTTTGGGCCTTAATTCTTGAACCAGTAAATTGATTTGGATGCTTAATGATTTCAACTGAGATATTATGTTCATTAATATTCACACAAAGTTTGATAAACATTGATTAAGAGCTTTAAAAGTTGAAGAGCAGATGCGGACAATTTGGCCAGATTTAAGGAAATTAAAGCCATAATGCTTGAAATGGTGTGTGAACAAACTGTTACGAAGAGATTTATGAATGATTTTAAATAACTTTCTTTCTATTTAAATGGTGATGTTAGTACTGTGTCTTATAATAATCATAATGTCACAGAATTGTATTTTTTCAACCAATTATTCAAATACTTGTCATGATTGTTGAAGAAATATTAAATTTTAAAAGATCAGGTTTATTTGTTGATAGTTGAGTTGAATTGTGTAAAAAATATAACAAAAGTCTTAACATATCATCCTTCATTTAACTCATTTGGCAGATTAAATATTATCAAAAGATCAAATAGCAATAAAATGATTTTGAACACCATCAATACTTAATTAGCACATCAAAAAAGAAACATTGTTATCCACCGCTAAACTTTCAACAGGTTAGACATGGTGAATTAAAAACATCAAAATGATCAAAGCACAATACAGGAATTACGCGTAATAAAGTGTCTCCCCGTTTGCCTCTTTGACCATCAATGCAAGTGTAAAAAACAAAAAGTAAAATAACAAAATGTAAACGTTGAGCTTAACACAAAGTTCAAAAATACAAGGAAAAAAAAAAGAAAATCCAAATGTTTGACCCAAAAACCAGTTTGATATGTCGAAGTTCTTTATTTATGAAAAAAAGTATGTGCACAATTTGAAATCAATCTACGAAAAAGTGAAGAAGCTGTGTCCAATTACACTCAGCATCTCTAGAATACAATGTGAAAAAGTGTATTAGATGTTATAATATTCCAAATATGAAAAGCCTAGCACCAGAACTTATTGAGAAATATTTATAAAGAATTAAAATAATAATAATGTTGAGCATAACGCAAATGTTTGACATCGCTGTTGCTAGAAAAGCATCTTCGTCGCGACGAGAAAAAAAAAGACTTGGATCGATATCAACGTTCAACTGGTTAGACATTATGACTTAAAACCACCAAAATTATCAAAATACAATAACATGAACTGGAATGCTATCAATGTTGCATTTGCACAGCAAAAGAGAAACATTGTTTAGCACTGCTGAATGCTCAACAGGTTACATTTTGGTGACTTAAAAAGATCAAAGTTTTCAAAATACAATAATGAACTGGAACGCTTTCAATGATGCGTTTTACAGTAAAGTACTGCTGAATGTTCAACAGGTTAGACATAATGATTTTTAAACATCATTATTATCAAAATGCAATAAATAAAATGACCTGACTGCTTTCAAAGCTATATTAGCATAGCAATAGAGAAACATTGTTATGCACTGCACTGGTTAGACATAATGACTTAAAAACAAAATTACCTGGAACGCTATCGATTCTGCATCTGTACAGCAAAAGAGAAGCATTGTTTCGCACCGCTGAATGCTCAACAGGTTAGATTTGGTGACTTAAAATATCAAAATAATCATAAAACCAGTTGTTGATAAACTTCTTCAAAGTTATCAAAAAGCAATAAAACAAAATGACTTTGAATGCTAGAACATTAGCAAAGCCAAAGAGACACATTCTGTTTTGCAGCACTGACTGTTCAACATTTTTTAAGGCATAGACTTCAAAATTATCAAAAAGCAATCAAATGACCTCTTAATCTTTGGCAGTCTACACAGAATAAAGGTCATTTTGCAAATTAGTACAAATGAAAATATTTTACAAAAGACATTGTCAATGGTTCGGCTTAAATATATTACAAAGTCAAAAGTGTGGTTGTGTGCATTTTTGTTTTTTACTGATGGTCAATAAAACGTCTGAAACAAAGGTTATAGAAAAAGAAACCGGGTTAACCATTGCTTCATATTTTTGATTGAGCGTCAGTGAAAAACGGCCAAGTGCACAACAATAGTGTTGATTGTGTAGAATTACGTACTACAATGCTGCATCTTTGACAGGCGATGTAGTTTCAGCATCACTGTTTAGATTTGTAGACATTGCGAGTCTTTAGACAATGTTTATTATGATGTCTGTACTTGGTTTATGTTGAATAGTTACTTGATCTTGCAACAGCAGAAATACTTCAATTTCAGTATCAGATTTGTTTTGTAAATTGTGAGTTTTGATGAATTTCTCGACAGCATAATTAAATGCAACAAACTTTTTAACTTCATTATCTTTTGTTGTTATTTTAAGATGAAGAGTCTTTTTCCTATTTACGTAGATTACCCTTTGTCTGAATTGACAATAATCACATTTTGTGATAAGTAGTTCTGGTGGTACAGACAATGTCTCGCTACACTGTACACAGTTTACACCAGAAGTCAGTCTGCAAGAAAGGACTGATCCTATTGTTTCGACGAAGGCCCCTATTGGACCAATATTTTCCTGAATGTTTGATATAGGTTTAATTTTCGTAAACGTGCTTCCAGCTGTGGATGACAGATTGACTTCTCTTTCGTACATGGAGGAAATTACGTTTGTTACTTTATAGAACTCATCCTTTTTCATTTTCGTCGTATTTGTCGACCAGAGAGATATTTCTTTACAGCCAGATTGATCAGCAATCAAAGCTGTCCTCAATAGACATTCGCCATATTTTGTTTTCATTGAATGGTCTTCATCTAAGAATCGTAGCATTTTGACATTCAACGAACACTGAAAGGATAAAAAGGATGATTGAAAAAAAACCAGTGTGGCCTGCAACAATTTGAAGGTGGTGTTCAAACTAAAAGTTAACACAAGACATGCCACGCAAGACATGCCGTAACTGTTTAAATCATCAACGTAAGTGTTGAAAGTTCACAATCATGTCCCATTGTGAAAATTCAAGTACTTTTTAGCTATATTTGTTTCATATTTTAATAAGTAGATTTATCATTAATTCTATTCTATGTCATGTAGACGCATTCAGGCACAACTGCAGCAGACAAGTTTTGAAAACATTGTGGCAAAAAAAATAATTGCTCATGAATGAAATAATATTTATTGATTATGTGTTTTTGTTTCATTTGCTTGCATTAAAATCAAATTAATTTCATTAGACGTCAACCATCGTTTTCCAAATATAGTATATGGTGTAAAATATAGTTTTCAGGACATCAAATCACTTCATACACACTGATGAATCATTTCTGCGGCTCAATGTCAGTGAAGCAAGTAATGTTCTTTTTAATAAATATTTAGCAAATTAAACAAATTTGTAACATATTTGTGATTCTAGCTGTGACAAAAACATAGGACAATTTAATCTTTTCGCACGTTATATAGATGCTTTTAAATACATTGTGACAAAAGGATAAATTGTTCAAACTTCGTTCACGTAATTATATATTCCATTTACACAAACTGTCCATTGTTTAAACTAAATGTCTTAGCTGTAGATATGTTGTAGGATTGCATGATACAAGACATGCGATACAGAAACTCATTGCATGGTCCTTTTGCAATTGTTTTTAGGGATAAATACATATAGGTATATAACTGCCAAAACTCAATGTTTGGTAGTAAACAATTTAAGAATATTCAATGTTATGCATTATTTGTCTTGTAGAATTTGGTAAGTTAAGATGAAGTTTTTAAATTCATTAGATCCAGTCCTGTAGAGCAAGGGAGTAAGAAAGATGTAACAGAATTATAATTTAATAAATGCAGCACTTACCATAATACGAGGTGTTTTGATTTCTGACAATTGTTTGTTCTGTGAATCAGCTGCAGGAACTTCTGTTTTCATTTCAAACTTAAGTGCTCTACCACTTCTATTGTAGTGCTTTTGTTTACAATGATCTCTTTTGTCCCTCTTTCGTGGGTGATTTTAATATTTTGAAGTTTCAAAGGATTTTTGCCTGTTTGCGCCGATTGAAAGTGGTCTATTATTGCAGGACTGCAAAAAGAATAAATAAAACCAAGATTGATGATGGGAATAAACTTTTTAACACGTTTAAAACTTCATCTACTAACAAGTTTTGGGTTTTTCACCAGACATGTAAATTTATAATGAGGATAATTTGAAAGAATCATCTTAATTTAGTACCAACAACATAGAAATTAAGTGTTTCATAATTGGAATATTGGGGAACAGAGCATTTTAACCTCTCTCTCTATTAAAACGTTTCACCTCACACTCCAGTTTCATATCTGTCAATTAATGAAAGATGAATAACACTTGCAGGCCTTTTCAATGTACCTTTGGGAATAGTTTTAGTTCAAATGGGAAAATTTCAGTGAAATGCAGCAAATTATTAAAGAGTAAATGGCTTGATAAATCTAAAAATGTTGTTTTTGCAGTGTTATTGACATGAAATAGATCCAGATAAGGAGGGGTATACAGCTATTTCTCAGTAGCTTTATTTTTCAATCAAACCTTAAGAAGAATATTTTCAGTACCCAAAAAAAAGGGTTAAATAAGGATTTTATAACAGACAAAATGGCCTTTATCTAAGGCAATGCTTTTAACCATTTCCCACAGACACAAACTCAGCAGCTGGCGACTAAGCAAAACTATGGACAATTCCTTCAATTGGAAATGTTATTATTGAATATATCTCAATAAAGTTGTTAGCATTGTATCAACAGGGGCATTTAATTATAGTCATATGCTGCAGAGGCGTCAGAAAACGTCTGAATGTTTGAAAGGGTTTAACAAGGTATTATTTATGACGGAAAGCAACATAAATTCCTTCATATATCGAAGGTTTAACAAATTTGTTGAAACAAATAAACAATGCAAATTACAAAACGTTCGATGCTGCATTGAAAAATTACGTAATCATATTTTCTGTTGAGTGTACTTACTTGAAGCTCACAAATCTGTTAAATTATGTGTCGTTTGTCTGTATCTGGCCATCAAAGTAACGGACGTTACTTGACCTAGCCTTTTTGACAGGACTGATGGAGTGGATGTACCCCGACACTGTGTGTTCTTCAACATCTAAACTTCTTTTCGCCATTTTGGAAGAGGTCTTGTTGAAAATGGCGGGAAATATAGACCGGAAATGTACGAAAGGTGGAAAAAGGAACGGAAAGAATTATTTGGTTGCAAAAGAATATAAGAATCGCCATTGCAATAGTTCAATACAGATGTAGACTAAGGTTATTTTCAGGTTCATATGAAAATGATTAATACCACTGTCGTTATTGCTTCATGTTTATTATTCTCAATGTATATTTTTTAATGCGCTGTTTTTCAGACTGGACCATATCAGTCAAATTGGGCTTAAAAGAAGAAGGCTATAAAGACGAGATGCACCAATTGTGTTTCAGAACCCGTTCCTTTCGTCACATAACAAACAGCGACACATAGTCCGTTGAATACGTATGATTGGTCAATTATTGTTCGGAGAATAATAATCTCAAATCGAAAGTTTTGAAAAAAAAAGAAGAGTTATATTATATATACAGTTTTGCAAACTTTGTAAAAAATATGTTGTCAAAATGTCGACAAAGTGTGTTCAGTGCAATTTAAAGGATTTCAACACCAAAGTAGATTTATATTTAGCAATCAAAAGTTCTTTGTAGCACAATCATGCACCAAAGGTGTCTGCATGGAATTACAGTGATAACGCCGAATGACTAAAACGTCGAATTAATAAAACATTTAAACAGTTTTAATACAAATACAACACATTAGTAATAGGAATGCTATAGTTTATAATATCTTTTTATATTTATCGTAGAGCTTCAAACTTCGTGATCTACTTTAGTTCCTGACGTCATTAGTGTCGACTTTTTCTCCGATGACTTTGTTTTAGCAGTCAGTTGAAACATGTATAACTATTTTCTGATGTCTAAAGATTCATTTAGTACACGACAATGTACTTTATCTTAATGTTTATGATCACAAATTTAGGAGACCCGTAGATATATAGAGGTTATGGGTTGTTACGTACCACTACATTTTCGTACATGTTTTAGGACATATTGTTTTAAGCATTTATAATTTGATATGTACTCAGATGTTACTTCTTTGTATTTTGAAAATTCATAAAATTGTTTATAGGCTTATATTTTCATTTTTTGACGTTTTCACCTCTGTTTTTTTCTGTTTTATTAATTCGACAATTTATACATATGACACTTCATTATCATCCTCTGCATGTAAACAGGGTTGAGCCGATCGTATGCTGCTAGGGTATATATCAGTGAAACAATAAGCACTAGCAGTCATATGAAGATGTATCAACCATTCAAAACAGTGCATATCTACCACATAACCAATTAGCAAAGATAGCCTATGGACCTGCCGTTTTTCCTTGGCATGTTTACAGCAGATGATTAAACAAAACTTTGTTTGTGGAAGTGGGGAAAGGGGGAAATTTCTCTTGCTTCCCTAAAACAGCATAAGGTAGTGAAGGTTCGGGTTAAGGTGAAGTAATTATACAAATATGTTGGGTGTTAAAATGGAAATAGCACTAAAATCACAAAACATAACCAAACAAAAGTAAATTTTATTAATATAACACCCTTCATTGAATATTTAAATTATTTAAATATAAGCATCCTACTGAAATGAAATACGGTTAAACCCTTTCCCACATTGAGATGACGGCTGATGCCTTTTTAAATTAAAGTGACATAAGAAGAAAGTCTGGCAATGTACAATTGTGTCATGATGCATTCTACTATAATAAAAAAATAAAAAAAATATTTACATAGATTTGGTATATTGTTGTATAAATTATTTCAAAAAGTCTATTGATTAGTTATAATTTTATAACATCAACCTTATGAGATGCTTTTGTAAAGTCATGTTCATTTATTAGCAAACAGTGTAGCCCAATATCAGACTGTACAAATGTACAGGCTGGTATTGATATACACTACTTGCAAATTACATGTTTTGCTGACAAAACAGTAGCATGAAAGAAACAGCACTAAATGTATTTTGATCAACAGAAAATGTGTGGAAAAAATTGTAACAATTGTACAAAAAACTTAATACTATCTGTTTTCTTTTATTGCAATGTATTCTATGAGATGTGATTCACCACTTTTGAAACACTTTTTTCGATCTTTAAAGTACACAATATAAATAGTTCATTGCAAAACATGTCTTATTTGAGATTCTTTGAGGTTACAAAATTTGAACAAAGTTCACATTTTGTGGCACGTGTACGTTACTGTCTGCTTTGACATATGACTTGAAGGATGGTTCTGAAATACCATGCCCTTAATTTGATGGCATTGAAGCATTCGCGGTACATCCTTTGTTATGAATGGCTTCAAAACGTTATCTCTTCAGTATTGAAAGATTACCTTTACACCTTTAGGGTGATTCTAGTCTTGTTCTGTCCAGATCAAGAAGTTTGGTGAAAACGCATCACAGTCAGCAACCTACAGTTTTGAATGATCATCATGTCATTTACTGCCACACTCGACGACAAACATAGCTGTGACCAAAGTTAAAACATGTCTCATATGTGGTCAAATGTATTTTACATTTCTCACAATTAAATAGTTTATAAAACTGCCATAAATGTCGACGTCGTTTTCCAATTTGAGATGCATTGAGCAATTTTGATAGCAGAACTGTTTTGATGATTCTATGTACTTTTAACTGAGACGACTCTAGTTGATTTGACACTTCACGCTGTGGCAGTACGTTCTTCCTTTTGATCATCATGGCGACCTTACACATAATGTCAAGTGTTGATTATTTGGGTGGCCTTCAATATGGCAATGCCTTTGGGTTTTCTCCACCAACATGGCGCATTTTATCAATGGAATGTTTCACTCGATAAAAGGTAAATATAGAAATATAGACACATCGTGTTCGTGACCTTCCAACTTCGCCTTTTTAATTCCTTTAAGACGCATTGTTCTTCAAAAGGTTTTTAATGATACTTTCTATAACGTTGTAAATATTCAGCCTACACAAGTTAAAATTGACGCAAAAAGTGACATTTATATTCGAAGCATACCTTTATAGATAAATACACATGGATTTCGTGCAACTGAAACACTCTTGTTAATTATAATGATTAATTCAAAAGTGTTTCAAAACTGGTGAATCCCTTCTTGTACTACGGCTATGTACTTGGAATTATCTCCAATCAGTCTATGGTGTAAATATTAATAAAATCAACTGCTAATGACGCATCAAATGTCATCTGCATCAAGAAAATGTTTAGATATAAGGATGTGAATTTTCTTTGCCATAATTGTTCATTACATAATTGAAATTAATTGAGTAAATCATGAATAATACAATCCAATGAATAATGGTGTGCGATACAGTATCTTTGCATTACTGTCTTAACTGTTTTTTACATAGCACAAATCCACAACAAATAATTAAAATCTGATGGAGAAAAACTGAGAATTACTCTACTAACAAAGTTCTTATTACCGACCAGAATAGAAAACACTTGTCACTTAAGGAGAAATTAGTCATTATGAGCAATTTTCCTTTTTGTAACAACGTTTTCAAGTATTTTGCAGCAAAGGAATCAAATGCTATCTGTATATGGGAAAGGGTAAGTGCATTACACGTTTTTCTAAACTAACTAATTAGGAAATATCCAACAAATATAACAATTTAAGTCAATTATTGACATACAGTAGAAAACATTGTTGTAAAACAAGAAATAACTCATTATGAGTAATTTATCCTTTTCCAACAATTTTTTCTAATGTCGGCTTTTGTTATCTGTTTGCAGAAGTAGTTTGCATCAGGTAATATTATGAAGTGAAGCGGCGACCAAAAACGAACGAAACATAACACAAATCAAGCATATCACTCTGTTGTAATCTTTCAATTTCTCTTTCAACTTGATCATCAATTTTCAGAGCTTGTTCATTAAGTTCAATATCTGAAGGGTTTTTAATGGCCGCACCCTACTACTCAGAGCTACATAGTGCAGAAGAGGAACTTTTCGTATTCTCCGCTGTGATAAATCTATGACAACATTGTTCGAGTGTACTACCTTGTGCTCTATAAACGGAAAGACCGGCTTATGGTTGTAGAGGAAACTGGATTCTTTGATATGTTTTCTTATTGTATATAAATAATCTTTCTATATCAAATACCGGCGTCCATGCTTCATTAATATGCTGTTTATAAAATTGCCTATTTTTAAACTAAGCTCTTGTTCTTATTTCTACTTTTATTTCATCAAACTGGACCCAAATGATACTAGGTCGGATACTTTACAATACAAGAAGCTCCATTTGCAAGCCCATCGTCAGTGTTAACAATTACAGTCAGGTCATAAATCATATCAACTAGAACAATGTAGATTGGCAGTCTTGTTTCCATCTGTTGGTACTTTTTGTATAGCTTCCAACTGCTTTTCTCTAGACAATTTAGGTGAAAGAACAGATTCGTGACATGGAATTATCACCTTTTGTGTTTCCGTTTTGTTTATAATAGAATCTTTGACTGAATGCATGAAAATGTTTTCTGCAAACAAGTGTGGAGCATTCAACATGTACTCCTTTGAGTTTCTTTTTACAATACATTGTTTCAGTTTAAAGTCATCCTCACTGGTCATCATGTCTTTCTAAGGCTATTCAATAAATCTGCAAAATCCAGATCATCCCTTTGCCTGATGAGAACATTGCGGAAAAGTCGAAATTGCTCAATATGATTATCATTCGTCTGTTGGAGATTATTCAAAATGTGTCTAAATGGGGAAAGTTATAAATAGTACCGGTAGCACGTTTAAATATCTAGAATAGCGAAAATTCTCATTTTCAGCCATTGCTGGATTTCCCACAATATTTTCAAAGTGATATCCGATAGATTATGTGCATGATTTAATTCTTTCCCACTTACAACAAAGCAGTCGCAGACGGCTTTGAAAAAAATTAAACAAACAAACATATTGAAACTCATTATAAATCAAGTTACATTTATTGAATAAAAGGTGAAATCATTATGGCAAATAGAATAATTGCTCACGATAAGCAATTTCTGTGATTACAACGATGTTTTGAAATGTCTTCTGCTGCAGATGGAGGAGATGTTGGATAGCCCTTACCAAAAAAAAAACGATTATGCACATGGTGATTGTAATATTGCTAAGAAATGTGCAATTTTGATTCTGCTTTAAAAGCATAGTTTCAATATAAAATTTAAAATTCGATAAAAATGTGCTTGAGATATCTTGGTACGACTTAAATATATCGATATTAATCTATAATAAAGTTAGACACGGACGGACGACAAGACATTTTCATATATAATATTTGTAATGTAATGTGCTTACCTCAGATGTTTCTTTCTTGCTTATAATCCGTTCCACAAAATAACTACCCGGTAAAACAGAAACACTTGACACGCACTTTTTTTTTAAGTATTGCTTTAGGCAAATATGTGCCTGCATGAAGTGTTTTGTAATTAACTCTGACTCTAGAACGTTTAGCTGACAGTAAGTAAGCCATGGTTGAGCATGTATTTATGTACAGTTTTAAAACTTCGAAATCATCTTTAAAAATTAAAGCGGATCAATTTCATTGGACAATTAGTAAACTAGAAGCCAATTAACAATGTCTTTTATGACAGTTTTAATGCTGCCAACCAGGGGTAATGTTGTTATATTGATTAACAAGTTTTGGTAACTGACGCATCAGTCAATTATTGGTGCTTTGTTATTTCAATAACTAACAAGTGTCACAAACTGACATATCGGTTGTGTCACACACATGTAAATAATAGTGTTACAATTATAAACTAGATTGGAAACTACAATAACTATTTATATATAGTAAACTAGAATTAGCGCCGTTCAAATAACTTAATTGTAAATAATTAAGGTATATTTAAAAAATGGCCTCATATTACAAGTTATGTATAAATAGATAAATATACTATTAAACCTAAATGTAACATAAGTAATCAATTTAACATTTACAAGGAGATCGCCTAATCTATACCCTTGTGTATACAGCTCGTCTATTTATAACACGCTATATAACTTAGTACTTTATACGACTGTTTTGGTTTATGAAGAGAACGTGTCGATACGCTTTTTCAAATCAAATTGGAAGCAATAAATACCTTTTTAACCACAATAATTTTTATATCATATCAAAGTATTGAAAATATATATTTAAAATATAACAACACATAAGTAATTTAAAAAGGATAATTAAGATTAAATTGATCCCAAAAAGTATAAAATCATAAGAATTTGAAGTTTTCACTATATTTATATAGTAAAAGTCACAATTATGTATCATCAACTCAAAACTAATTTGGAAGCAAGAAATTGTTAAGATAGAAAAAATATATTTATACGAAATGATAGGTTTTGGAATGTAGTTTTATAATATAACAACACATAAGCTTTCTTTTTACATTTTCGTTACTTTATTTACTGTTTTTAATCAAGTCCTTATATAATTACATATAAAATCCTTATCGATAAACCGCCAATCATAGGAGTGTACATCTTACGGCTAGTGCTATATTGGTTATCGATTTATAGTGAATGAAGGAAATTCCGGCGTATGTGTATCGTAACACGTGTCTATTGATATAGGCGTCTACTACATGTATGTTTATCTGCAAGAAATTTCCACCAGTAATGGCATTCTGCACAACGACTCACTGCGCATCCTTAATCGCGTCTACACATTTTGCACATAATGTGTCTATTGGTGAACGCACCACATACATGTATGTGCAGTAACGAATCACTGATTCTTAAATCGCGTCTGTAGATTTTGCTCATAATGTGTCTATTGATTTACGCACCACCTATGTGCAGTAATGAATCACTGCTTCCTAAGTCCCGTCTGTACATTTTTCACATAATGTGTCTATTGATGTTCACACCATATATGTGCAGTAATTAATGCCTGCTTCATTAATCGCGTCTGCACATTTTGCTCATAGTGTGTCTATTGATGTACGCACCACATATTTGCAGTAACGAATCACTGCTTTCTAAATCCCGTCTGTACAAATAGTTCTGGCGCAGTCGATGTTAATTCAAACTGTGATAATAGTTTTGTTTGTACAAATAAAGTTAAAAAAGAGTTATCTGTTTTTAGTCAACATATGTGTCAACACTCTAATCAATGTAATATTTGGAAAGCCGTTAAACCTATTTTAAAATTTGATGATGTTGAATTTTGTTTAAAAGCGCATCATTTAGTGAAAGAGTCGGGTTCATTTAACTTTGAAATGTGTAAAACTCCTATTTACCCCAAGTTAAAGGTTGATTTTTTCAGACCAATGTTAAAAGATTATAGGGATAGCAAACTTTGTGATTTTTTAGAGTTTGGTTTTCCGATAGGGTATTTGGGAAAGGATGAAAATTTGGATACATTTGATCAAAAAGAGTTATATGGAAGTAAACAAATCATAAAGGTGTTGTAGAATTTACAGACAGTATGCTGCATATTTAAATAAGGAAAGTAGTAACAAAGCCATTTTGGGTCCTTTTAAGGGTAATCCTTTTGAGTCCGGTATCAAAATATCACCGTTGAATTCATTACCTAAACAAGATACTGTGGAAAGGTGAGTCATTTTAGATTTGAGTTTAATGTAACGCAGTTAATGATTTTATCAGTAAAGATTGTTATCTTAACGAAAGAGTAGATTTGGTTATTCTAGAGTAGATGATTTCATTCAATTGATTAAGCAAAAAGGCAAAGGGTGTCTGTTGTTCAAAACAGATCTGCGTAGAGCATATCGTCAGATACCTATTTGTCCGTCTTCCTATAAGTTAGTAGCTTTTGTATGGAAAAAAACATTTTTTTTGTGATACAGTATTAAGTATGGGTAGCCGTTCTTCAGCTCATTGTTGTCAACGTTTTACTAATGCGATTTCTTTTATTTTATTTAGTTCGGTATTTCACTTTTGAATTATTTAGATGAAAGGAAAGAAAACGCAGACTTTGCTTTCCAAACTTTACAATTGGTTCTAGAAAAGGGGGTTGTTGAAGAAGCAAAAAATAAAGCATCTCCTCCTTCTAAAATAATGACCTTTGTGGGAGTTTTGTTCAATACGGATACAATGACCATTGACATTACAAGAATTATTAAATCTACTTAGGTTATGGCTTAATAAAAAATCAGCGTGGATAAAAGAAATTAAGTCATTATCGGGCAAACTTAATCTTGTTGCTGCTTGACCAGGGCGTATTTTTGTTTCTAGGATGTTAAAATGGTTGAAGGTTTTATATAAGATGAAAGCTATGAACTATGTTATTCCTAATTATGTTAAACAAGACATTTCATGGTGGTATAATATTTTGCCAAAATATAATGGAGTATTTATGAAGAATGGTGTATACCAGATGAATTATTCTCCTCGAACGCTTGTGTATTGGGTTGTGGAGGTTTTTGGTTTGTACATTTTTTCCAGATCAGTTTTCTGGCTGAACTATTGAGTAACATTTTTAGTATAAATATTTTAGAAATGTTGGCAATTATAGTTTGTTTGAAACTGTGGGGTAAGGAATACCGGGGGAAACGAATACAGATCTTTTGTGATAATGAACCTGTGTGTCAGGTGATCAATACAGCAAAGTCACATAATGAAATGTTGCAAGGTTGTTTAAGAGAGGTTGTATATTTAGCTGCAATATTTGAATTTCAAATTAAATTAGTTCATGTAAGTGGCATTTCTAATAGGATAACTGATCATTTATCTAGGTGGTACTTGAGTAAGAATCATGCTAGTGAGTTTTTTTTCATTAACACAAGATTATAATTTACAAAAATACATGATAGATGTTGATTTGTTTCACTTTCAATACACATGGTGAAGGATTATTTCAAGAAAAGACCTTAATATTGCTAAAAAGGCTGCCTATGCTGAGGGCACTTTAAACAAAAATAAGGGTGCAGTGGGAAACTTATATACTTTTTTGCCTTTACTTCAAGTTAGTTATTGTTCCTTCAAATTCAGAGATTTTAAGATTATATGCGCAGCTCTTAAGTAGAAGTATGAAGTCTTCTCAGTCTATTAAGAATTATGTCAGTGGTATTAAAACTATGCATTTTCTTGTAGGATTTCCTGTAGATGAAATTAACGAATTTATCGTTAATTTAACTGTAAAGGGAATAGCTAGATTAAATCCGTATTGTGTCAAGCAAGCCCTATCTATTACACCAAAGTTGTTAGTTCAGATGTCTGAGATGTTGGATTTTAACAAAGCTCAAGATAGTGTTTTTGGGTGTTTGTTTTTGTTTCATGCATATGTATTAAAATATTTTTATCATCCTTTTTCCATATATACAGACGCATATTGCCGCCTCTGTAACTCTCGACTTTTGTAAACATAGTGACGATTAGAGAAATTGCTTATGATGAGCAATTTATCCTTTTGTCACAATGTTTACAAAAGTTGTTTGCCACAATGTTTTCAAGTCTTTCAATTATCACACTTTCATTGGAGAGGTTTATACATTTCTGTTAAAATGTACTCAAAGTCGACTGCTGTGGATTTATTGTATGAGGTAAAAGCTGCAATATATTTGTAATCTAAATAAGTCTGCAATATTATCATGTACCTGTATAACTTCTACAGAGTTCTATCGCTATGTCATATTGAACACAAATCCTTGCATTACTGTTATAGCACGCTTTGCTTGATTCACGAACAAAAAACGTATCTACCTAATTTTGACAGACATATCAGTACAAAGAGAGATGCCTCTCTAATTAAGAGATATCTGTCTAGTTTATGTTCTTAAACGAATACATTTGAAATATCGCTTGCCACAACACGCCACCAATTTCGCACTGCTTGTTTATAATTTGAGTCCTTTGTTTAAGGGTAGGCAGGGGACCTATACTAAATGGGTTAATGTAAAAGTAACAAAACAAAAATGGTTGGGCACTTGCGTCAACAATGAGCACATACAGTGTTATGTATACATGAATATATACAAACTTCAGATGGTATATAACAGTTGTTAGAATGGAAGTAAAACGAAATATAGTCACATACGGAAAGAAATATATAATACAAGTCAGTATACATAACTCGTCAAACAGGATCGGTGACATGTAGACAGGCGTCCACACTGAGTGACATACCGGTTCTGTTGAAAGCAGAATAAACACCGCTCGTCGTGATATAAATGAAATGTAGACAAATCAGTATAACATTTATCCACCGATTTAATGAAAGTATTGACTAGTGTTGAAACTATTGTAGAAAAAGTCGAAATTACTTATGAAGTAGAAATTACATAATTTGTTAACAATTGTTCGATTTCTCGCAATATTTCCAAAATCTTTCGTTACTATCAAGTAAAATATTTACACGTTTGAAGACGCATTTCGACGCATTTGCTGCAGACTGCATTGGGACAAAAATCAGGACAAACGCATAAAGTGCCTATTGGAGTAATGATTTGAAATACTTATTGATATTTTCGTGCATGCGGGAAAGGGTTAATCTCATTATACAGTCTCATTATACAGTTTTCCAACTGTATACATGTTGACCCTTTTCGTTTTTATATCGCAAGAATCTCTTCCACTTGGGATTTAAATCCCGTATCATGAAAACAATGTTAATTAAATTATATCTCTTTGTTAATTACGTTTTTGTTATCGGGTTACTTCCTGATCGAATTTCTGTTTTATAAAATATTATTATGTCAGAGTTTAATGTCTGCGTTTAACATGTACAGTGTTCATTGCTACAGATAGCTTTAACACTTTACATTCTTAGTTGTTATTATGGGCTTTTCCAGCCTTTCCATGTGAATGAGACACGATAGACACTAGTAGGTACAGCAATATTATGTTGAGTTGGGAAGCCAAAACTATAGAACCTTGTCAATCGGCTGCGTCGGCTGGTCTAGCTCTATAGTGGTGGCATAGGTTTTAGAAATTCGATTCCAGCAGTCAAAGGGTTAAACAAACGAGAAGAACACGGGAAAACTAATCGTAATGATATGACAAGAACAATGACAAATATATATTTATTGAAAGTATTTAGGCCAAAGGCCCATAGTACATAGTATTTAATTGAATTAAAATTAATAAGCTGAAAATGATGGCCTTATTAAATGTTCATTAACGTTTCGATGGGATATGATAGTTTCCTTATAACATCAGGGGTATCGTTATTGAGCAATGAATACTAAAGAGTAATGTTGGTACCGCTCGTATACTAGTTGAATAGGAATACATTTCCTATTTCATAATACTTTTGACAATGAAATAAAACAAAAATTTCGCATTCAACAATATTTTTGCTTAACTTTTGAACACAGTTCATGCATAGTCTTTGTTTAATGATCAATATCATTGTGGCGACCAGTCACGATGCCGAATTGTTGCAGCGAGTATAGATACAGTTAGTCTCTGTTGACCGCTTCTCTCAGATGACGAAATAGCGTCCCATGTGATGGGGTGTATCTCTACCAGTACGTCGTCTTCCACCGATCTGTCCGCTGCTATAAATAGCTGCATTGCTTCCCATGTGCCGTCTGTTGTGTTTATCTGTAAGATATCTCGATCAGTAATAAAAGGCTATGCTTACCCAGAGTCATATACATAAGTGTATTTGTATGTCTCTGGCATTCCTTATCTATTCATGTACGCACCACATATGTGCAGTACGAGTTTCGTATTGGTGTCTTTTCTACAAGATATCTCTACCAGTACACCCCAAATATGTGCAGTACGAGTCACCTTTTACAATGTTCTTTCTTTTTATCTACATGATATATTCACCATAAAGGAACTGCAATGGATGTATCCACCACATAGGTGTAGTACGAATCACTGTTTCCCATGTCCTTTATGTTTTCACTGCAAGATATCTCCACCATTTATGAATTGCATCATATACTGCGTCTATCCATGTAAGAACCACATGTGTGCAGCACGGGTGACTGTTTCACATCTCCCTTTTGTTTTGTTCTACAAGATATCTCCACCCGTATTGAATTGCAGGTCATACTGTATCTATTGATGTACGTACCACAACTGTGCATCGCGAGTCACTGTCTATCAAGTCTCGTCTGTTTATACGCAAGATATCTCCACCAGTAATGAATTTCATCGTATAATACGTGTCTATCGATGATCGTACAACTTATGTGCAGTACGTGTCACTGCTTTCCAATTCTCATCTGTGGTGTTTTCTCTAAAATATACCTTTACCAGTGACGAATTGCTGCATATACTGTGTCTTTCGATGTACTCACCACATAATGTTCCGTACGAGTCACTGCTTAACAAGTATCGCCCGGGTTTTTATCTGCAATACATCCCCACCGGTAATTAATTGTATCGTAAAATGTGTATATTGATATAGGCATCAACTTTGTGCAGTACACTTCACCAGTAATGGCATTATGCACAACGAATCACTGCATCCTAAATCGCGTCTGTACATTTTGCAAATCATGTGTCTATTGTAGTACCTCACCACATATGTGTAGTAAGTTAGTAACGAATCACTGATTCTTAAAATGCGTCACATAATGTGCAGTAACGAATCGTTGCTACCTAAATTGCGTCTATACACCTCGCACATA
This sequence comes from Serripes groenlandicus, assembly GCA_031761405.1. Lineage (NCBI taxonomy): Eukaryota > Metazoa > Mollusca > Bivalvia > Cardiida > Cardiidae > Serripes > Serripes groenlandicus. The sequence goes on along the minus strand of JASEVX010000002.1, from coordinate 41,674,978 downwards.
ATGTGTCTATTGATGTATGCACATGTGTCAATTGAGGTACGCACCACATATGTGCAGTAACGAATCGTTGCTTCCTAAATTGCGTCTGTACACCTCGCACATGATGTGTCTATTGATGTACGCACCACATACGGCAGTAACGAATCACTGCTTTATTAATCGCGTCTGTACATTTCGAATATAATGTGTGTATTGATGTATAAATAAATCACGTCTATTGGTGTACGCACTGCATATGACCAAGCATAATTTCATTATTATAAATTATTTAGAAGATCTGAACGAAACATTGCGAGCTTGTTTAACAATTAAGAAGAAATAAAAACGTACACGTTTGGACGGTAATACTCCAGTTCTTATTTCTACATTTTTCTAGTTGATTAATTTACCGTGGAAACTTCATGGTGTGACTGAACTAATCTTAGATTGTTGTTTACTGTTTGGTCACCTTCAACAAGTTTTCGGTTATATCACGGCGTTGTATCAAGTGCTTTATGATATTGATTTCAGTATTTTTTCTAGAAAATATCTCTCGAAATATACGTGTTTTTCAGCCGATCTTCAGGACCATCAGACGTTGCCATTAAATTCGGTGACAAGTGTCTGTTATGTTAAACTAATATAAATGACGATTATATCGTGTAAAATGTTCGATGCTGCTAAACGCGTCACCCACTATGATGCTAATTGAGGACTGTGTGTCACCACGAATCTCTATTGCATGCTAATGGCCGTACTTTGATCTCTCGAAATACGTGTTTTCCAGCCGATCTTCAGGACCATCAGACGTTGCCATTAAATTCGGTGACAAGTGTATGTTATGTTAAATTTACCAAGATCTCATCATAATATATAATATAGGGGAAACTATTGATGACGATGAGAAATAATGATTGATTTTCAAATTTTATACAGAGAACCACATTTATACATTCCTATACATGTACAATCTAATGTATATTTGCTATAATGCTTATTCCACCGTATACACAGACTAGTTGATTGCTTGTATTTTACTCCGCTTCAGCAATATTCGAGTTATATCACGGCATTTCCTGGGTAAGTTACCAGTACAACTGATCCATTTATCCTTACTCCAGCCAGTATGCAATAATGTTGCAACCCTGATTGCCAAGGAGTGTAGCCATTACTTCAATTTTTGAAGTCTTTTGTATGACCCGACCGGGGATTCAACCCGCGACCTCCCGCACTTGAGGCGGACACTCTACCACTACACCATCAAATAAATCTAAAACAAATCTGCAGTGCGTGGGTACATCTATACAGAGTGAAGATTTAAATCAGTCTGCAGTGGGTGGGTACTATTATACATTAAATACTTAAATCAGTATGCAGTGCGCGGGTACATATATACAGAGTGAAGACTTAAATCAGTCTGCAGTACGTGGGTACATATATACAGAGTGAAGACTTAAGTTAGTTTGCACAGTCATAGATACATGTTATATATACAGTGAGTTGGTACATCTATACAGAGTGAATATCTAAATCAGTCTGCACAATTATAGATACATGTTATATCTACAGTGCTTGGGTACATCTATACAGAGTGAAGACTTAAATCAGTCTGCAGTGCCTGGGTACATCTATACAGAGTGAATACTTAAATCATTGTGCACAGTCATAGATACATGTTATATATACGGTGCTTGGGTACATATATACAGATTGAAGACTTAAATCAATCTGCACAGTCATAGATACAAGTTATATCTACAGTGCATGGGTATATCTATACACGGTGTCGACTTAAATCAGTCTGCACAGTCATATACGTGTTATTTCTACAGTACGTGGGTACATCTATACAGAGTGATTTCTACAGTACGTGGGTACATCTATACAGAGTGAAGACTTAAATCAGTCTGCACAGTTTTAGATACATGTTATATATAAGTTGCACGGGTAAATCTATACAAAGTGAAGACATACATCAGTATGCAGTGCATGGGTACATCTATACAGAGTGAAGACTTAAATCAGTCTGCCCAGGCATAGATACATGTCATTTTTACAGTGCATGGGTACATCTTTACAGAGTGAAGACTTAAATCAGTCTGCAGTGAGTGGGTACACATATACAGAGTGAGGACTTAAATAAGTCTTCACATTCATAGATTCATGTTATATAAACAGTGCATGGGTACATATATACAGAGTGAAGACTTAAATCAATCTGCAAAGTCATATTTACATGTTATATCTACAGTGCATGGGTACATCTATACAGAGTGAAGACTTTTGAAAATCAGTCTGCACAGTCATAGATACATCTTTTACCTAGGCATGACAAAGGACAGGAAACAGGAAAAAGTAAAAATTCTGAACTTTTATAAAGTATTTGTATGCCATGTCAGATATCAACCCTTTCCCACAAACAGACGCCTTCTGACGCCCCTGCAGCAGAAGTTTTTCGAAAACATATAGTCGAAAGGAGAGATTGCTCAGGATGAGCAATTTCCATTTTTTCCACAATGTTTTCAATTTTATACAATAATTGTTCCTTCATTTACAAAAGTTTATATGCATTTTACTAAATGACAATGTCGGCTACCGCAGTTTTGTTGTATGTGGGTAATTTGGAAAGTTTCAACCAGCTCATACTTATTTTTTATGTACTTAATGACCTAATAAAGTTTTTTGTTTCAATAAGTAATTTGCGTTTTTTCAATGTTCGAATTGAATTCGTTGGCACATTGGTAATACTTAGTTCTGTCATATACAACGCGTTAAATATGTTAAATGATCCCATAGAAAAGAAGAACTTTGATTAACCTAATATAAAACAAGGTTTTGTTCTGCATGACCCTGAATGGTCTCATGTTATTTCTCATCAAACGCTTTCCTCAAAACAGCCATTTACTGCATTACATCACCACTTAACGATGCCATCAATAACTGGAGAAGTATGTCCTAAATGACCAGAAAGAGAGAACTGGAAAGTTTTGTCCAACATGACCTCAAATGGAAAACTTGAAAAGTATTGGCTTCATGACCTCAATGTGAAAACTGGAAAAGTGTGTCATACATGACCTCAAAGAGAGAACAGAAAAGTTTTGACCAACATGACCTCAAAGAGAGACGGAAAGTTATGTCCAACATGACCTCAAAGACAGAACGGAAAGTTTTGTCCAACATTAAATCAAAGAGAGAACGGAAAGTTTTGTCCTACATGTACATGACATCAAAAAGACAACTAGAAAGATTTGGCACACATGACCTCATAGAGACAACTGGAAAGATGTGTCATACACGACCTCAAAGAGAGAACTGGAAATATTTGTCATACATGACCTCAAAGAGACAACTGAAAAGATTTGTTATATATGACCTCAAAGATCTGTCATACACGACCTCAAAGAGAGAACTGGAAATATTTGTCATACATTAACTCAAAGAGACAACTGAAAAGATTTGTTATACATGGCCTCAAAGATCAAACTGGAAAGATTTTTCATACATTACCTCAAAGAGACAACTGGAAAAATGTTTCATACACGATCTCAAAGAGAGAACTGGTAAAGTTTTTCTTACATTACCTCAACGAGAGAACTGGAATAGTTTGTCCTACATGACCTCAAAGAGAGAATTGGACAATGTTGTACTACATGACATTAAAGAGAGACTGGAAAATGTTGTACTACATGACCTTAAACAGGGAACAGGAAAAGTTCGTCCTGCAAGACCTCAAAATCTCCATGTGTTGTTTTCCATACTTTTCCATCAAATAAATGCATCATACAAGCAGCTGTCTGTTTACAAATAACACTTTATTTTTTCATCCTGTCCCACTTGTAGCCAAGCAGCTGCAGACGACTTCGAAAGTATTTAGTTAAATATATACAAACGTCCATAAGTGAAATTACAAATATTGACTAGATTTGAAAACAGTGTGCCACGCATGTGTGAAAGGGTAACCTATATACCACGTGATATATCGTTGCGTTATAGAATGTCCAAGGTATGGACGTACACTAGTTCTAACATCCATTCTGACTCTTTTAAACCAGAGAAAGTTAGTCATGCATGCAATAATAATATACAATATATATATACCTTTAAAAATAATATCATCTTAATTAAATCCATTTCGAAAACAAGTTATGTTAGTGTACCTACAACATTGCACTACTTTATTTTGAGTAGTAACTTGTTTTCCAAGAAGTTGTGGTTGTATTCGATACAATATCCAATTATAACACATTAAATAATCTAGGGATACCCGTATATTATTGTGTTCAATTGAGATTGTAGATATCAAACTGTATTGATACATCCTCTAACGTCTAACCTAAAACGTTGTAGATATGCTCAGTACTTGCAGACGTGGTGTTATTCGATTTACTTTTATCAAGTTGCGTATATAACTGTTCTTTCTGCTCGTTTGGTATATGGTCTTGACTCTCTCGAGTGTGTTTCTCACTGTTTGCAACTACAGTAATATCTTTTTCATCACCGGCGGACTGTTCAACCATACCTTTGACTTCATTTTCATAAATACTTGCCCCTTGTCCTTGCAACAATGGTTTCGTTTCTTTTTCGTGGGCACGAATAGCAATGATATCTATATCTGGCTGGTCGTAAACATGTTCTGTGCTGCCTTGCGTGTAATTTGATTCGTTTAGCAACTCCATTGGTACGTTCATTGTGTTTTCCTTTACTTCGTTGTTTCTTGGTTTAATCGTGTTTTCATCTGATTTTATTGGAGAACTCTTTCGTCTATAAAGATATAATAAATTACCAAAATTGTCGTCAATTTATTTTCCAATTTTCAGATATTTTGACTTTAACTCTATCAGCACCAATGGCAATGTTGAGGTTTTTGCTAACAATTGAGATTCACTTGAGTCAGCTCGAAACGAGCGGTCTCACCTGGAATCATCATGGCATGCCTTTTAGTTATCAAGTTATTCAACACGCTTTTGAACATGGACGAGTTTATTTCAGGAAATTTGGCGCTGAAAGAGATAACCCTTTCCGACAAACTGAGAAATATTCATGCGTCTTGACAAGACGATATCTGTAAGCATTCATGATCAGTAATTTATAAATGTTACAATGTTTTCAACTCTGTTCAATAAATAGTCTTAGTTTTAGAGAGCTTGCATATTGTGTCAACATTTCTTCAAAGAGGTGTTTGCAATAGATCGTGTTAATGAAGGAAAGATTCAAGAACATAATTTGAAGATACTTCTTAATTTTTAAACAATATAGCTGTCTTGGCTTAGAATGAATTATATGTGTATAATTTAACAGATTATGTTCATGGTCAAATCATTAGTTTGAGTAATGAAGTAGCAATGATTGATTGGAACTTATATAACGCGGATTTCGTCGGTAGTGTAGTTATATCACGACAGACATATATGCTATCAATCATCATGTTATTATGTTAATTTTGATAGAACTATTTTACATGTGATGATATTTTGTCATTTGTTTTTATGTTCAAATATTGTGTATGTATTGTTATGGCCAATGTCACATCTAGTGCCACTTGAATTATAAAATTATTTGAGTTCATTTGAGTTGCTGAAAGGCAAATGACGCTTGGCACAAATTTCCCCTTGTCAATGATCGGGAAAATAGATCTGTCGAAACAGGACTCGACTTAGCGCCCCATCGAATAATAGCTCTCGGTGTTACCAACTGAGATATCGCAACTCCACTGACAACGATTCGACTGATAAGTTCAACATTTAGGATAAAGGGAAACAATCATAATCGGAAGGCTTTCGAGGGAATTTCAGATAAATCAATAATACTGAAGTAGTCTCCCATTGGACAACAATTAATTTTTTGACAGTTGATTTTTTTTTTTAATGAAGTTGAATACCTTCTGACTGATTTGTAACCCAAACTGTGTTTTATTTTAGCCATATTGACAACTTAAGAGCCATTTTTAGAAAAAAACATGTATTTACTGAAATTAAAAGTAAAATTTACCTTTGATTTTAATATAACGCTCAAACAAAGGAAGATCAACATGTGAGGGTTTGGTAGTAGTTCCAAGAATGATCTTTAATTGAATGAAGGTTTCTCTGTAATTTGGATTGTTGAGAAAGAGCCATAGCTCAACACGCTATAATGGTCGCCTGTTGAAAATGAAATGCTTCCACTTACCAAAAGAACATAAATTTTATAAGACATCTCTATATCTTGGACTGTGTTACCATTGTTCAAGCTAAGCATAGTGATTTTAAGACAAAAAAAGCTGTGAATGGGTTTATTAAGGAAACAGGTCTCTGGTGACATACCTCTTGCAGTAACATGTTATCAGAACCATTATGATTGCTGTACACACAACAGTGACGACGACGATGATGATGATGACTGTATATGTACCTGCAAAAAGTGAAAACTGGTGTAATTTACCCTTTTCTACATATAACAAATCTGCAGTAAACGACTTTTCTAATTAGAAAGTCTCCGTTTGATCAAAAGGGTTAATACTGTGTCGGTTCTAACTAAGTCACGGTTTTTATTTTGGCTTCAATCGCGTTACCGATCAATTCCCAAATCTGAACATCATCACAAAAGAAGACTATGTCGATTAGAAATATTGAACCCTTTCCCAAACAACACATCTGATGCAAACGACTTTGAAATCTACTAGACAAAAATGTGGACACATTCTTTGAAAGAAAGTATATTAATAGAAAACATTTAGGTAAAAGGAAATATTGCTTATCATGAGCATTTCTTATTTTGTTGCAATGTTTTCAAAAGTCAGAGGAGCCAGAAAGCTGTCTTGGTATTAAGGTAGGGTTATTGTTTTGGCTGTAATGGAGGTACCGATCAATACACCCAATCTGAACATCACCACAATTGAAGACAATGTCGATTCAAAATATTCAACATTTCCCACATACATGTACAACAAATCCGATGCAGACGACTTTGAAAATGTCTAGCCAAATTTGTTGAACAAAACAGTAAAAAAGGTCGTGGCATCATGAGTAATTTCTCCAATGCCACAATATTAGAGTCCTTGATATATAGAGAGGTGTGGTAATATAAGAGCTTATGTAAATAGAACAATCAAATACAATCAATTCACAACTCAGAATATACAATATGACCAATTGAATTTGATTTGATCAACCATTTTCATAAAGATATTCATGTCTTTCTTTATAACATTTATCGATGTACACACATATATTTGACACTTCATTTTTCATTGCTGAGTTTAACAAGCTTAGTTATTTATATACATTTGATATCCCCCCAATATTTCCTTTTGATTTAATTGTGCCTGTTCATATACATGCACCAAAGGAAAATGACATTCATCATCAATTTGATTGGCCCTACAACTAGCACAAAGATTGTCTGATTGTTCAATTCTGTTTCGTGCCTATCTGACAATTTCAATTCTTAATATGTACGCTGAAATTTGTATCTGTGGAAGCAGTTATCTATACTGGCTGTTGCTACTTATTTCTAAATATGCTTCATTCAGCGGTAACCTGACAAACTGACTGTCTACAATTACAACAATATTAGTCACTCTTATGTAAGTATTATCGAATGTATTTATACATTATATGTACAAATCATTGTAAAAACAGTACATCTGAATTGATTTGTTAGAACATGAGTCATACATATTTTAGCAATACGGACATATCTTTATGTATTTGCGAATTGTATTGTGATTCTCCATAATATGTAGATTCAATAGCTAACTTCACTTGGCAATCACGTTTGCACCATCCTGTGATAATTCGATTATTTATTTACAATGTGTGTGTGTCCTAAAACATTTTCTCGCAAACAAACAGGCGATTATTTAAAACACAGTGACAAATGAAAAACGAATAATTTCTTATTCTGCTACAACGTTTTCAACTCTGTGCAATAATTAAAGTTTTGTTTATAGAGATTTTTCATAGTTTTGCATATATGCTTTTGAAGATTGACTGCTACACATTTAGTGTTTGTGGGAAAGTTAGCTAATAAAAATCTCCCCGCCTTCAGTCAATGCTCTAATTTTTTGACTGCCCTGCTCAATATGTATATCTTGATATTACTAACAGAAATTACAAACTTTTCAAAATTCAAAGCTTGACAGGTTAAGTTTGATAATTCATCATTGTTAGGGTTAAAACGGCGTAAAACCCCAATAAATCAAATGTGTACACTATAATGTCGGGTAAAGGATAAGATATATTACAATACATACCACCGGATTTTGTGGGGACATTTTCTTTCATTTTATTCGACTTTGTTGTAAAATCTGAAATAAACAAGTAAGTATTTATTTTCATTTACGCTATCCTTCTATTGGAACAGTCTATGGTAAGATAAGAATGCCCCTTTCCTACATCTTCGTGCCTCTAATATATGTTAACGTAGTACACGATTTAGAGAACTAGATAAGGGTGAGTAAGCTCGTCTTTTTATACATCTCCGTGTTACTAACAGATATTTTAAACTTTTCAAAATTCAAAGCTTAACAAGTTTAGTTTAATAATTCATCATTGTTAGGGTTTAAACGGCGTAAAACCATAATAAATCAAATGCGTACACTATAATATCAGGTAAAGGATAAGATATACTAAGACACATACCAGCAGATTGTGTAGGGACATTTTCTTGTAGTTTATTTGACTGTGTTGTGAAATCTGAAATAAACAGGAAAGTATTTATTTTCATTAACGCCATCCTTCCATTTGGAACAGTCTATGGTTCGATCAGAATGCCATTTTCCTACATCTCCGTGCCTCTAATTATGTTAACGTAGTACACGGTTCAAAGGACTAGATAAGGGTGAGTAAACCCGTCTTTTTCTACATCTCCTTGCCTCTAATATATGTTAACGTAGTACACGGTTCAGAGGACTAGATAAGGGTGAGTAAACTCGTCTTTTCCCCATAATGTATCTCTTATTAGTCATTACTCAAACAAATCCTACGTTATGGATACTCAACGAAATCCTACGTTATGGATACTCAACGAAATCCTACGTTATGGATACTCAAACAAATCCTACGTTATGGATACTCAACGAAATCCTACGTTATGGATACTCAAAGAAATCCTACGTTATGGATACTCAAGCAAATCCTACGTTATGGATACTCAAACAAATCTTCCGACAACATAGGGGTCGAGTGTCCAATAAGAAGTTAAAACATTAAAGATGTCCAGTATCTAGCAATCGGGCATGGTTCTTTGCATTCGCAGGTCAATTCCGAGGACATTAGAACCTTTTAGAGCTATACATTTCAGTCATGAAGTTACAAAGAGGCATTGTTAAGCCTCTAAACAGTAACTCTTTTCCCAAATACAACACATCTGCATCATATGATTTTGAGATGATTTTGGTAAAATGTGAAATTCTCTATAAATATATATAAATATATATATAAATATAAGTATAATAAATGAAATGAGTTGAAACATTTTTGCAAAAAGAGAAACTCCTCATCCTGAGCAATTTCGTCTCTGGCCACAATTTGTATCACATCTTCTAATGCAGAAGCTTCAGAAAGCGACGGTATGAAGGTTCCGGCTCTGACCAAGCTGTGAGCATGTACAGCTTAGTTAAAGCATTCACAGTCATGCATCGCTTTAAATAATCATACAGTACATCCAAAGTATTCTTACCTGATTGCATGTTCATGTAATGTCGAAAAATGTGCAGCAATTACAACCTGACACGAACAAACCTCAGGGGTTAAAATTAAGTATACGCACAGACGTGCATGCTTCCCGGGAATATTTTCAAAATCCAACATTGCATCTTGTGCATTCTAGAAGCATCTTTTTAGCACATACAGAAAACATAAACTAGGCATAACCGCAAGCAGATGTATTGCACCGCCGGTAAATAAATAAAATAAAAATAAAAAATAGAACGATTATGTATTCATGATTTTAACACGATATTTATTTTTCCATGGAACAAAGAGGGATCTGGGGTGTATTGAGATGCACTTATACACTGAAAGCTCGGACAGGTGCTATTTAAAATTAGTAATTTGAAGACATCCGAGTTCTCGGTTAGTTTAATAGGATAACCTGAATATATCCCACCTTTTGTTGTGATTACATGAAATACATATTATTTTTGTTAAGTGATGGGCGCTTTTTATGAACAACCAATAGGCTTGATCAATGTCAGAATTGATATAGTTAGTTAAGTTACCTCCCGCATATTCACATACTGACATAAATACTTCAGTTTAAGCGTATTAGAAGCAAAAGTGATTAAATAATTTTGAGGTAAACGGATTCAGTATTTGTGAACATTGCTAAATTACATATTTTAGTAAATTTATGTATATTGTTTAACCAGAGACATATAAACACATTTATATGTCTATAAATAAAAGCCAAGAAAAAAAGATAAACAGACAAAAAAACTCTCGAATAGTATTAACAGAAACCAAACTCTTTAATTATAGATACACAAGCAAAGACAAAACCTCATATTCAGATAAAAAAAAACGGACAACAAAAGCACCAAATATAGTTATAAAGGCAATATAATCCTCAAATACAGATACTTAGACAACAACCAACAGATAAACAGACAGCACAGCCCTTAATAACAGATTAACAGGCAAAAACAGATACACTGGTAACACAACCCTCAATTTATGATACTGTAAACAAACGACAAGGCACCCAAACTAAGATAAACCGGCAACGAAACCCACACAAACAGATAAACAGACAAGACAGCCCTTAATTACATATTAACAAGCAACAATCCTCAAAGCACCCTAAATATAATAAACAGAAACCGAAAACCGGAAATACAGATACACAGGTAACAAACCCTCAGAAACAGATACACAGGTAACAAAACCCTCAATATTAGATACTATAAACAGTCTTCAAAGCAAGCAAACAACGATAAACCGGCAAAGAAAATCGCGAAAGCAGAAAAACAGACAACACAGCCCTTAAATACAGATTAACAGGCAATAACCATCAAAGCACCCTAACTATAATAAACAGACAACGAAAACCGCAAATACAGATACACAGATAACCAAATCCTCAAATACAGATACACAGGTTACAACCCTCAAAAACAGATACACAGGTAACAAAACCCTCAATTGCAGATACATAGCACCCAAACTGAGATACACCACAGGCGTCTGAATTTCTATTGCAGCAAAAAATGCGAAAAGTCACACTATACCTCGTTAAAATACTAAAGAAGTCTCTCTATATTGTCTATACGCATCATAATGATCGTAATGGTAATTTGGGGAATCCCGCACGTGTTACTATAAATAGCCCCTCTATACGTCCATATAGTGTAATAATAATGACAAGGTGTGCAACGGTGTTTTACCCCCTCGCTAGATTCGGGCTATAATTTCCGCAGAAAAACGTCTAAAACGACCTGGTCCCAGGTAGAGACAGGTTCATAAATGATTTTTCTCGTGCTCCACCACATCAATATTTGCCAAACGACAAATACGCCGGCGTTTTAGAGCTTAATGTTCATTATATTTGGAAATTTGCAGTTGTCCTTACCACCATGCGCTGAACACCTTTCCACATACAGACGCTTTCTGACGCCTCTACAGTAGTGATAGATTCTCCGAATAGAAACTGTGAAGTGATTAATAGATTGGCTACCGTTTGCTACCAAACATGTAATTAAACATACGGCCGATCTCTGACGATGCTTTTAGAATACTGCAATTAGGGAATTAGGAACTTGGAATGTCTCAGACTCGTAGTGAAGTGAAGATGATGACGGATTTAGATTGATGTTTCATGAAAAACTTACCACTTTGCCTTGGGTCTATGTCGGTTCCATTGGAACAAGATAGTGTTATCTTGCAACTTGAATGTTTTGGACCTATAAAGAACAATATATTTATATTAATTGTCGGTAGTATTTTAATAAATGAAAGTTAGTTCAGTAGCTTTATTCCATGTACGATTTAACAACGGTATCTGGTTATATCAGCCATTAGGAAAAGTATAAGTTGGCATTTCAACACTGTAAGTTCAAATCACGCTGTCCATCTGCTCCGTCTTATCAGAATCAAAACAAGTTGACAAAATCTTTTAACAAGTTAATTATACGTGAAAAGTGTAAATCTTGGTAACGTTGAAGATATTTTAAAACTTGTACCCTATTCCCATGGACGTGCTCAAATATACTTTTAGACAGAAATGTTGCGTAGATATAAACTTTTATTTATTTTATGAGTCAGATATAAAAATGTGTGCGCTACAGTCAACCACTGTTATTTCGGTTAATTTGAAGATCCCGATTCCTATCTTCCCTTCCGGAGATTGACTATATAATGGTGTGATGGTTAGAGGGTTCACATTGAGAGCGGAATACAGAGGTTCGGTCGGTTGTTACAAACTATGTTAAAAGGTGTAATGGTGGATTCCCTAATTGGCACTTAGGGTTGCGAGGAACGCATTACCATTGGTGTCAGAAAGAAATACGAGCAATACTGGTAATTTACCCAGGAAATGTCCTGATATAACTACAATACTGTTCACATTCTGCTTTTTCAGAGTTGCAGGATCAACACAATTCAACTATTAAGTGAAACCTTTAGGAGTAGATACGTTCATAAAACATCAGGTAATTGAACCTCGAAACGCCTTGATATAACGGAAATACTATTAAAAGCAGCCTCAAACAACATACAAATCAAAATGTGTTCTTCCTAAGTTTCAGGAGCATCACAGATCATTGATAACCGAAAAACGTTCATTAGAAGTTTCTGAAACTGTAGACCCGTCCATGGAAACCTCAAAACAGTGATGTTTCTTTTCTTATTATAAAATACTTGAATGTTACTACCTCGACCTCTGAAAATCATACAGGGATTTCCGGTTAGAAGTTCCCTATCCCCTGTGTATGTCTGTTCGACCACTATTCTAATGGAATCGCTGTTAAAGTAATGCAGTTTGTCCCTGGAATTGTTAGTGTAGGTAATGTTGTCCACGAAGAATTGAATTATGTGAGAAATATAATCATATACGACATCAACAAACACGACACAGTCCCTGCTGGTTGTTAATGTTAAATTGCATTCACAATACGATCCAGAAAACATGCTGGCGTCCATTGCAACTGCTGTGTCTGAAAATGAACTGTCTTGGCAGGCGTGAATAGCTGGTAAATAGAAAAGGTGTGTATTATCAATTCCTTATGTCATTATATTCGAAACCCACATTGTAGTAATCGGAGCTTTAGATTGATTGATTGGGGTTTAACGCCGTTTTTAACATTTTCTCAGTCATATCACGTCGTCCAGTTTAACTACTCATGTATTTCCTGGTTTTCTCAAACCCTTCCTCCACACAACAATCTTTCCAAGCAACTGGCTGCTTTTCCACATTGACTTAGCCCATTGGTTTAAGACGAATTGTTGTCAAACGTCGGAAAGAAAATTTGCCGAGCCGAGATTCGAACTCACAACCTCTGGATTGACAGCCCGCGTCGCTACCGACTGAGCTACCGGGTGAGTATTTCAAATTCCAATGGCCTTATTTGACACTCAAACTCTATGTTGTGGGTACTCAAAAGATTCGTCTCATCTAGACGATTCTTTTGAGTACCCACACCATAGGAGTTTGGTTTTGTCTTAAGAGAGATAGTATTGGAAAAAACCAGTCTACTCCTCTTTATCTATTCCTCATATTAACAAAACAGAATACATTAGATTGGCGCCCAATGACAACCATCCTTATGGTATTGTTCCTATTGTAAAGACTGTCTCGATGGTGACGTGATCCACATTAAAAGCGGGATCCAAGGGTTTTATCGTCGGTCGGGTCATACTAAATAATTGGTAGTATTGGCTTCACCCTAATTGCTTCCAGAGCTTTACGAATTATATATCGGTGTCAGGGTAAATAATACCGGTGGTACTGGTAGTTGACCAAGGAAACGCCGCAAACTGGTATACTGTTGAAAGCACCGTGAAACAATATTCCAACACAATCAATTGTGTAATGTATCTTTGCTCCTTGTATACATGTAAAAGGTTTTCTATATCCGGTAACATGTTTTAAACTAATATGATAATCATGTTGCTGTTACTAACATAATAGCCTCATAATTACATGAATTAAATTACGTACCAGTGTATCCCTTTGCTTTTGAATGACAATCATTACTTGATACATCTGAAACAGAAGAAAGATACGAATAGACTAGTAAGAAAAGAGGTTTTTTTTTGTGGAAAAAAACTAGATAGAGATAGATATTGGTCATTCTCAGAAAATGTAGCAATTACTGTCCAGGGTCTATTTACCTAGTATAATTTCCTTTTTAATTTAAAAAACATAATAATTAATGCAAGGTTATGTAAAATATACCTTTGCTTACTAATAAATATATTAGTAAATATGTTTATTGAAGTTAAAACATATTTTTACAAGACCCCTCCTGAAGGAAGTTGTCTGAAATCAGTGTCCAAAACACTGAATCTGATTTTTAACTCATTATATTACTACCGTTTATTTAAATTACAGCAAAATTTCTGTGTGGTTTTTGGTAAATATATCTTCGGAGATAACGTACATAATTCAGTTTTGTTCGAAAATTATTATTTTCTAATTGAGAAACTTAGGTTTCTTTGTCCATAAATTGATGTCCCTGCCGTTACCAGTGCCCCAAAATAAAGTAATAACAGCTCCCTTAGGATTGTAGAACAATTTGGAGGTACTCCCTACTAGTTATTCATCCTATTTCTTCAATGGTGCCATGTGCATCAGATACAATTTAAGCTGAAGAATTTTAACATTTATGAGTTCAGTACACCTAGTGCAGTACCTTTTATATTTGTCCATGATGTTACCATTTATTTTTACAGAAAACATGTTAGGTTTCAAAACAACATTTGTCCATTCCTACAATTAACAGACCATATAAAATACCATGTAATATTTAGGTTGAAGGAAGTGCCCATTTCTACACAAAACCCAAAAGTGTGTGCAATCATCCCTGCTGTTACCGTCCATGCTGTTACCTTAAAACAAAGTAACATGAGGGACATAAACAAGTTACAGCATGGACATTTAAGCCAATTGACTGTTTGTATCTAGATAATGATATATGCCATCTGATTTATATAATGAACAGGGTACTATTATTATGTAATACTGACATGGAAAGGGAATACATTGATTTTTATATAAGGTTTATTTAAATTTTAAGATTCATACATCGTAGTAACACAAGGGACAATGAACAGTAACAGCAGGGATATATCATCACCCTAAATGTTTGTAATGATATAGTGGTGTAAGCCATCAAGATTAACATGTTAAATCATTATTACTCTGATATTTTCAATGTAATACTTACACTCTAAAGGTTAATTTAAAATTTATATAAGATTAACCTACACTTTATTTTATTATGGTAACACCAGGGACATTAACTACTTACAGTAAAGACAATCAACCTAAATGCGCATATTGAGTAAAAGTGTTTTCTGTCATTTTGTTTATATAATAACAGAGTAATTAGTTTTCCCATAATGCTTGTAAAAACACAAAATGTGATTAATTGTTTTATACTATATTAATATTCTTATAATGTTATTTTTTATGGTAACACCATGGACAATGCATATAAATATCATACTAATAGAGGTAACTTATATTTGTACTATAATTTAATTTCCATATTATTAAGACCGCTTTGGTGGTGTAGTAAACTTACAAACCCAGTAAGGATCACAATAGCTTTTTTGGTTCATTAATAAGTTGTATACGCATCAATTTATTATATAAAGCTAAGATTCAAGGACCATGTCCTTGCTGTTACTTTACCGTCCATGATGTTACCAATCTCCATAACTTTGTATTAGTTTAATTTTAGAAAGGATGCAAATAAAACTTGCCTTATTTATTAAGTATAACAAAATATAGTAGCTGGATGGTTCTAATTGTAGAAATGCAGAAAAAACCAAATAAAGCTGCCTTTGTCTCAAGTTGTTAATGGTAACACCATGGACAGGTGACTTTGACCTCTTTATCATTTATCCCTACAACATCAAAATTAGATGGATCTGAGATGTCATATTTTAATTCTTATTTTGTCTTTTCTAGTTTAATCAGTTGGATAAAAAAAAATCATAAAATATCATATATTAGTTTTGTCTTTTTATTTTTGCAAATTGCTACATATTTTGAGAATGACCCATATACACACTTACGTTCGTAAGTGGTAAGTGCCTAAGAGGGAATGACACTATAAACATACATATATATATATATATATAGAGAGAGAGAGAGAGAGAGAGAGAGAGAGAGAGAGAGAGAGAGAGAGAGAGAGAGAGAGAGAGAGAGAGAGAGAGAGAGAAAAAAAGAAGAGAGATAGAGACAGAGAGAGACAGACACACAGAGAGAGAGATAGACATACAGAGAGAGACAGACTGAGAGACAGACATAGAGACAGGGAGAGAGACACACAGAGAGAGAGAGAGAGAGAGACAGCGAGAGAAAGAGAGACATAGTGAGAAAAGAGAGACAGAGATACAGAGACAGAGACAGAGATACAGACAGACAGAGACATGCATATATAGAGACAGAAAGAGACAATGGGGACGAAGGGATAGAAAGAGACAGAGTGAGGGATATAGAGAAACAGAATGACGGAAAGCCAGAAAGACGTAGGGACAGAGACATATTCAGAAACAAAGGGATTTAGAGAGAGAGAGAGAGAGAGAGAGAGAGAGAGAGAGAGAGAGAGAGAGAGAGAGAGAGAGAGAGAGAGAGAGAGAGAGAGAGAGAGAGAGAGAGAGAGAGAGAGAGAGAAAGACAGACAGGCAAAGAGACATAGCAGATACAAAACTTGATGGAGGATTGGAGACAGGCACACAGATATACATATACATAATACGAGTTTACTGTTTAGGTATTTGCTTAAAATATATTATGTAGAGTTGTCGTTCATTCCACACAAAAGTTCAAGTCAGTGAGAGGTAAGGAACACATAGTATTGCATCAGAACATTATTGAAATCAGCACAAAAAGTACATGTTAATAAAATATATCTTACTTGCATATAAAACTGGTACAAACAAGAGTAGTACACGAACCGAGATATTCCACATGATGTTTTAAGTAAGTAAATATCTACAGAAAACGAAACAACCCGGAGAAGTATGGATTGATACAACGCGGCAGTTAAATCATGTACCTACTTTTCTATGCATTGTACATAACCGTTTTAATCGAGATAAAAGTAAAAATGTTAATGACTACATCTTCAATGGGCAGAGTTTTCTTATTGACGCCGCGTGGAAGCGCGGCATCAGTATGGGATAGGTTTTAATGTTGTACCATGGGGTAAAAAAAAAAATGAATGAATAAATTGTATAAAATGATTATAATTGCAGTGAATGTAAAGCAAAGTGACTTCTTCCACCCTTCCCCCCCATTCCAACGCTTGTGTCACACCTAACTTATAACTAGAGGCAATACACCTAATATATGTTAATATTTAAGCATCTATGTTTTTTTTATCTAATTGATCTTGTTAAAGGATTTAAAACAGTTTATTGGTTAAACAACCTTGAGAAACTTCAGCCTGTATGACACATTATAGTTGCAGTGAATGTTAAGCAAACTGTAAACCAAATGGTTTCAGGACTAAACTTGATATTTCACGACTAAACTTCACATGCTGAATATCACATAGATCGTAGCATATAAAACTGTTTACCCCTACGTCAATATTGACCCTTTCTGCTCTTGGTAACGTTTTTATATAGACTATGGTAGCCAGGTGAGCAAGATATGCACATCTTGGCCTTCTTGTTTAAAATAAAGGGACATTTGGCCTTCTTGATCGAAAATTTAAATGTACTGGACTGCATCTGCTTCCTTTAAGTCATGCTTCAAAATCATGCGCGGCGTCTTTGATGCTTTGCATCAAAATTCGTCTTGTTTCTAACTGTATTATGTGACAATATCGTCCCTGACTATTGCCGAATCTGGTCGCCCTTTGAGCAAGTGCATGAGAACAGGTACAAGTTGAAATTATTTAGCAGTGCAGGTTCAGATCAATGTGTCCACCTGCTCGGTTTTATTAGTATCTACACAATTAGAAAATAATCTTCTAACAGGTTTGTCTAAGTAATAATGTTTACAGTGTAAAGCTTGTTGAGACTTTGCGGATGTACATGCTGATCTGGGTCTCTACTTTTTTTTTTTTTTAATTGTATCTTATACGGACTCATTTGATGTCTGATTTACTCTCTCTGTAACGGGATCATATATAGGAACGTTAACGTTGTAATACCGGGACTACAGCTCTAGCCATGTTGTCAAGAAATGCACATAGGACTAAATAACAAATACACGGATAGTTAAGCCTTTGGTGAGACTGTACGGATACATGTAGGCTCGCCTGAGTCTTCGCTGTACACAGATGCATTCAGACCCCGAAGCGCTAGACGCGTCTCATGTTTATTGATACAATGTTTGTTCATCAATATTAAACTTTATTTTCCTGTTATCTATATTTCCGAAAGCAAACCACAGCATAACAATGCAAACATGTATGCCATTGTTATATATATCAGCCCGGACGTACGAGAAGGTGCAAAGGGATTTTTGTGAACAGTGTAGATCAGGATCTGCCTGCGTATTCGCACAATATTATCAAGATCAAAACTGTTCACATATTACTTACATTTATATAAGCTTGTTAGAAGCTATCTCCACTTTATCAGATTGTAGTAAGACAGAGTAGACATAGAGGCTGATCTAATTTTTCATTATTCAGAAATGCCAACTTGTATCCTTTCTTTTCGTTTAGAATAGCGCGAAATATTTGTCGTATTCAACAGGAAAAGGTGCATGGGTAGCACAGGATATTTGTGAGGTTTTTTGTATGTATTTTGTGTATTGGCGAGCTAAGTTCATTCAACCAGGCGACAGCAAGCAGTTTACATCTTGTTTTCGATAGTTCATTACTGTTGACATAACTTCAAGTCGCATGGAATGAGGTCTAACATTCAAAATCTGTCATTGACAAACTGACACAGGTTTCGATAGTTTTTCCATACAATGGTTTGTATATCTAGTTGTTCCTGGGCGAGACGGATTTCTAACCATATTGCTTAAATCCTCATTTCAGATGCTTAAATCATTAGATAAACATGAGGGCCGTAGGCAAGGCACATTGCCTAGCCTGGTACTGGCTTTTTTACCCAGGGCTCATGAATAAGTGAACTGTCGTTGGAAGAACACTGAAATAATGTCAAATGGAGTAAAACTTCAATTAAATAAATAGTTTTCAGACTTTGCCTGATAAAACTAGTGTAAGCAGATACATGATTTATTTAAACAATAAAGCACTTATACTTATACAAATACTGATTTGTTGCAAACGATAATGAACAAGTATTTTCTTTGGCCTCAATGTTTTCAATTTCGTCTGCTGCAGAAACGTCAAAATGAACGTAGGGCCGAACCATCCTCTTAAATCCATGTTATTGTTAAAGTTATTGAAAATTGAATTCTGGTTCAGAGAGTAGATAGTAAAAAACACATTTCCGAAAGAAGTTTTAAAAGGAAAACACTGACAAATGTAGGAATTAATCATTGTTTCTGTTGCAAAACCAGTACAATTTTTAAGCAAATGACTTTCGAGTGCATTTTGACAAAGAGGAACTTGCCCACAATGTGTGTTACTATTTTGAATAAGTGCTCTTTCATTTGTAGATAGTTTCTTTTTTTTTTACAAAAATCGTCTGCTTTAGATTTGTTATATGTGGGATAACGGGTGAAAGATGGATTACCCGTAAATAGAAACCAGTAGATGTAATCTGGTTTGTGCATTCGATAATATTAAGGACATTTGTTCAGGGTATCACCTTGGTAGCTCAGGGTTCAAGAGTTGAAAATGCTTTGATTAATTTGTAGATTGGCTACTGTTCGCTACCGTACACTTCAACTCTTTCACTGCCGAATCTAACAAAGTAGATTCTTCCATGTTAACAATTGGACCCCTCATACGTTCTTCCAACAGGAAGTTTTATAAAAGTTAATGTCTAAGTAGCAAACAATGCAGATTTCGGGAGAGTCAGCTCGTTACGAGCTTTCTCACCTGATCTAATTATTTAATACATTTATTTATTTGATTGGCTTTTGTAGCGAAAGGGTTAAACAAACGCAAGGCAGTTATGTAAGCAGAATGTAGGATTGCCTTGAGTAAAGCAATAAGGTAACTTACGGTAACGGTTTGTTCAAGAGGTGGAATTGCTGTAATTTGATTGGTGAATTGGACACCGTTTGATACTGTACAATTTAACCAAACTCATGGTATTTATAGGATCATTATGCAGCCTCGCTTTCATGGCATCAATAAATTTAGCTCACGGTTTGGTCCGGTTCTCCCCGGGAGCGAAGTAGATGCAATTTGAATGGTGGATTGGATTCAGTGAAATTTAACAGAACATATTGCAAAAACAATACGTTGAGTTTTCTTGATTCATTATCTTTATATAAAGAGTATATATATGATTTAATAATGTTATAGTGAATAAGCTGTGTATAGTCGAGCGTGCTGTCTTCCGACAGATCTTGTTGTTTTGATCATTATGCGTGCATAATAACATGTTGATGTTTGACCTTGGCGTATGAGAGGCCAACTCACGTTTGGCATGTCGGTGTCAGTTAATTCACATCTAACGTGTTTGTGTTGTAAACGGGCCGCTCACATAACAACTAGACAGGAACAAAAATGGTACTTGTTGCATATCCCTTTATACATCGAATATAATAATGTGATTAGTCAGACTAAAGTTAAGCCGCGTCTGGCGACTTGGAGTCTCATTGACTCTCTTATCTGGTTTAATTTAAACCTTTTCCAGATACAACACATCTACAGCAGACAACTTTGAAAACATACATGTAAAAAATATATAGAAGATATATTTACTTAAATAGAGTTGAAAACATGGTAGTAAAGGGAGAAAATTCTGGTGTTGTAGTGAACAGATCGCTCACACAGCAATTCGACAGTAGAAAAGAGTACTTGTTGCACATCCGACCTAGCATGGTTGAACCCTTATACAAGCAATACACTAGTGGGTGTGTACATTTTTAGTCGTGTTTTGTCGAAAGTTGCATCTACGACTATATCATATAATTACAGGTTTTTCGGCACAAATGCATGATGACTATTACGCTCAAATAAAATGCGACAGATTAAATCCTCAACCAGTAAGATCGCAAAAGCTTTCATTGTTCGTATATATAAGACCCCATTTCACATAGCTCGGCTAAAGTGAAGTATATGAGTAATATTCATTACAAATATGGTAAGGAGACAATGGGGTTACAAAAAGTCAAATCACTTGACCCTTTCCCACATAAAGTAAATTTTAGGCGGACGACCTTCGAAAACATCTAGACAAAGCTATGGTAAATATATTTGAATGAATGTATAATTATTCAGAAGACGTGAAAACAATGTACCAAAAGAAGAAATTGATCTTATGATGAATATTTTCTCCATTTGCCATAGTGTTTTCAAATTCCTGTGCGACAGATGCGTCAACAGTGATGTAAGGCTGCTTCTGTTTGTATGGTAAGTTACGCCACTTTCGGCAGTATTTCAACGACTTTAAACATGGTAGTTATGGCTATCCTCCGAGTCGCTCAGGTTTGCGGGATTAGCATTACGACTGACTGACTTATGTCAGGATAAATGGATCTGTAGTACTGATAACTTACCCAGGACACAACAGTGCATCGGTCCTAGTGATATCCTGGGTCACATATCCGTACTGCCGGTTAGCTTATCCTTTCAACAGTACATCGGTCGTAGTGCTATCCTGGGTCACATATATGTACTGACGGTAACCTTATCTTTCAACAGGACATCAGTGGTAGTGCCATCCTGGGTCACATATCCGTACTGCCGGTTAGCTTATCCTTTCAACAGTACATCGGTCGTAGTGCTATCCTGGGTCACATATATGTACTTACGGTAACCTTATCTTTCAACAGTACATCGGTCGTAGTGCTATCCTGGGTCACATATAGGTACTGCCGGTAACCTTATTCTTTCAACAGCACATCGGTATTAGTGTCATCCTGGGTCATATCCGTTCTGCCGTTAAGCTTATTCTTACAACGGCACATCAGTCGTAGTACTTTCCTGGGTCACATATTCGTACTGCCGGTGAGCTTATCCTTAAAACAGCACCTCGGTCGTAATGCTATCCTGGGTCAGATATCCGTACTGTCGGTTATCTTATCCTTTCAACAGTACATCGGTAGTAGTGCTCTTCTGTGTCATATATAGGTACTGCCGGTATCCTTATCTTTTCAACAGCACATCGGTGGTAGTGCCATCCTAGGTCACATATCCGTTCTGCCGTTAAGCTTATCCTTACAACGGCACATCCGTCGTAGTGCTATCCTGGGTCACATATCTGTACTGCCGGTAAGCTTATCCTTACAAGAAAACATCGGTGTTATTGCTATCCCAGCATACCCTGCACGATAAGAAAGTATCTTTAAGTATTTTGGAAAAACCAGAATAGGATCGAACGCTGATCTCCCGCTTTTGAGTCGGAAGTTCAAAATAAGATAGCTCAGTCGGACGCTCTTATCACTCTACCGCCGAGACATTAAAACTAAGATAGCTCAGTTCGTAACGCTTTCGAGTCGGACGCTCTTATCACTCTACCGCCGAGACGTTCAAACTAAGATAGCTCGGTCGGTGATGCTTTCGATTCGGACGCTCTTATCACTCTACCGCCGAGATGTTCAAACTAAGATATCGCAGTTCGTAACGCCTTCGAGTCGGACGCTCTAATCACTCTACCTCCGAGACATTCAAACTAAGATAGATCAGTCCGTAACGCCTTCGAGTCGGACGCTCTAATCACTCTACCTCCAAGAAGTTCAAACTAAGATAGATCAGCCGGTAACGCCTTCGAGTCAGAAGCTCTAATCACTATACCTCCGAGACGTTCAAACTAAGATAGCTCAGTCGGTAACGCTTTCGAGTCAGACGCTGTCATCACTCTTACACTGAAAAGTTCAAACTTTTTTAGCTCAGTCGGTAACGCTTTTGGGTCGGACGCTCTAATCACTCTACCGCCGAGACGTTCAAACTAAGATAGCTCAGTCGGTAATGTTTTCGAGTCAGACGCTCTCATCACTCTATCGCAGAGTCATTCAAACTAAGATAGCTCAGTCGGTGACGCTTTTGAGTTGGACGCTCTTATCACTCTACCACCCAGACGTTCAAACTAAGATAGCTCAGTCCGTAACGCTTTCGAGTCGGACGCTCTACTCACTCTACCACCTAGACGTTCAAACTAAGATAGCCCAGTCGGTAAAGTTTTCGAGTCAGACGCCCTAATCACTCTACCGACGAGACATTTAAACTAAGATAGCTCAGTCGGTAACGTTTTCGAGTCAGACGCTCTTATCATTCTACCGCCGAGACGTTCAAACTAAGATAGCTCAGTCAGTAACGTTTTTGAGTCAGACGCTCTTATTACTCTACCGCAGAGACATTTAAATTAAGTTAGCTCAGTCGGTGACGCTTTTGAATTGGACGCTCTTATCACACTACCACCCAGACGTTCAAACTAAGATAGCTCAGTTCGTAACGCTTTCGAGTCGGACGCTCTAATCACTCTACCACCCAAACGTTCAAACTAAGATAGCTCAGTCTGTATCGCTTTATAGTCGGACGCTCTAATCACTCTACCACCGAGACGTTAAAACTAAGATAGCTCAGTCGGTAACGTTTTCGAGTCAGACGCTCTCATCACTCTACCGCAGAGTCGTTCAAACTAAGATAGCTCAGTCGGTGACGCTTTTGAGTTGGACGCTCTAATCACTCTACCGCCGAGACATTCAAACTAATATAGCTCAGTCGGTAACGTTTTCGAGTCAGACGCTCTCATCACTCTACCGCAGATTCGTTCAAACTAAGACAGCTCAGTCGGTAACGTTTTCGAGTCAGACGCTCTTATCACTTTACCGCCGAGACGTTTAAACTAAGATAGCTCAATCGGTGACGCTTTTGAATTGGACGCTCTCATCACTCTAGCGCAGAGTCGTTCAAACTAAGATAGCTCAGTCGGTGACGCTTTTGAGTCA
Organism: Serripes groenlandicus; assembly: GCA_031761405.1. Lineage (NCBI taxonomy): Eukaryota > Metazoa > Mollusca > Bivalvia > Cardiida > Cardiidae > Serripes > Serripes groenlandicus. Next base: position 41,650,858 of record JASEVX010000002.1, on the reverse strand, counting down.
GACGCTCTCATCACTCTACCGCCGAGACGTTTAAACTAAGATAGCTCAGTCGGTAACGTTTTTGAGTCAGACGTTCTTATCACTTTACCGCCGAGACGTTTAAACTAAGATAGTTCAGTCGGTGACGCTTTTGAGTTGGACGCTCTTATCACTTTACCGCCGAGATGTTCAAACTAAGATAGCTCAGTCCGTATCGCTTTCTAGTCGGACGCTCTCATCACTCTACCGCCGAGACGTTTAAACTAAGATAGCTCAGTCCGTAACGCATTCGAGTCAGACGCTCTAATCACTCTACCACCCAGACGTTCAAACTAAGATAGATCAGTCCGTACCGCTTTCGAGTTGTACGCTCTTATCACTCTACCGCCGAGAAGTTCAAACTAAGATAGCTTAGTAGTCAACGCTTTCGAGTCGGACGCTCTTATCATTCTACAACCGCGACGTTCAAACTAAGTGAATCAGTCGGTAACGCTTTCGAGTCGGACGCTTTTATCACTTTACCGCCGAGACATTAAAACTAAGATAGCTCAGTCGGTGAGGCTTATCACTTTACCGCCGAGATGTTCAAACTAAGATAGCTTATTCCATAACGTTTTCGAGTCAGACGCTCTTATCACTCTACCGCCGAGACGTTTACACTAAGATAGCTCAGTCGGTAACGTTTTCGAGTCAGACGCTCTTATCACTCTACCGCCGAGACGTTTAAACTAAGATAGCTCAGTCGGTGACGCTTTTGAGTTGGACGCTCTTATCACTCTACCACCCAGACGTTCAAACTAAGATAGCTCAGTCCGTAACGCTTTCGAGTCGGACGCTCTACTCACTCTACCACCCAGACGTTCAAACTAAGATAGCCCCGTCGGTAACGTTTTCGAGTCAGACGCTCTAATCACTCTACCGCCGAGACGTTTAAACTAAGATAGCTCAGTCGGTAACGTTTTCTAGTCAGACGCTCTTATCACTCTACCGCCGAAACTTTTAAACTAAGATAGCTCAGTCTGTGAAGCTTTTGAGTTGGACGCTCTTATCACTCTACCACCCAGACGTTTAAACTAAGATAGCTCAGTCCGTAACGCTTTCGAGTCGGACGCTTTACTCACTCTACCACCCAGACGTTCAAACTAAGATAGCCCAGTCGGTAACGTTTTTGAGTCAGACGCTCTAATCACTCTACCGCAAAGACGTTTAAACTAAGATAGCTCAGTCGGTAACGTTTTCGAGTCAGACACTCTTATCACTCTACAGCCGAGACGTTTAAACTAAGATAGCTCAGTCGGTGGGTCTTTTGAGTTGTACGCTCTTATCACTCCACCACCCAGACGTTTAAACTAAGATAGCTCAGTCGGTAACGTTTTCGAGTCAGACGCTCTTATCACTCTACCGCCGAGACGTTTAAACTAAGATAGCCCAGTCCGTAACGCTTTCGAGTCAGACACTCTAATCACTCTACCGCCGAGACGTTTAAACTAAGATAGCTCAGTTGGTAACGTTTTCGAGTCAGACGCTCTAATCACTCTACCACCCAGACGTTCAAACTAAGATAGCTCAGTCTGTATCGCTTTCTAGTCGGACGCTCTACTCACTCTACCGCCGAGACGTTTAAACTAAGATAGCTCAGTCCTTAACGTTTTCGAGTCAGACGCTCTACTCACTCTACCGCCGAGACGTTTAAAATAAGATAGCTCAGTCCTTAACGTTTTCGAGTCAGACGCTATAATCACTCTACCACCCAGACGTTCAAACAAAGATAGCTCAGTCCGTAACGCTTTCGAGTCAGACGCTCTTATCACTCTACCGCCGAGACGTTTAAACTAAGATAGCTCAGTTCGTAACGTTTTCGAGTCAGACGCTCTCATCACTCTACCGCAGATTCGTTCAAACTAAGATAGCTCAGTCGGTAACGTTTTCGAGTCTGACGCTCTTATCACTTTACCGCCGAGACGTTTAAACTAAGATAGCTCAGTCGGTGACGCTTTTGAATTGGACGCTCTCATCACTCTACCGCAGAGTCGTTCAAACTAAGATAGCTCAGTCGGTAATGTTTTCGAGTCAGACGCTCTCATCACTCTATCGCAGAGTCATTCAAACTAAGATAGCTCAGTCGGTGACGCTTTTGAGTTGGACGCTCTTATCACTCTACCACCCAGACGTTCAAACTAAGATAGCTCAGTCCGTAACGCTTTCGAGTCGGACGCTCTACTCACTCTACCACCTAGACGTTCAAACTAAGATAGCCCAGTCGGTAAAGTTTTCGAGTCAGACGCTCATATCACTCTACCGCCGAGACGTTTAAAGTAAGATAGCCCAGTCCTTAACGTTTTCGAGTCAGACGCTCATATCACTCTACCGCCGAGACGTTTAAAGTAAGATAGCTCAGTCCTTAACGTTTTCGAGTCAGACGCTCTACTCACTCTACCGCCGAGACGTTTAAAATAAGATAGCTCAGTCCTTAACGTTTTCGAGTCAGACGCTATAATCACTCTACCACCCAGACGTTCAAACAAAGATAGCTCAGTCCGTAACGCTTTCGAGTCGGACGCTCTTATCACTCTACCGCCGAGACGTTCAAACAAAGATAGCTCAGTCCGTAACGCTTTCGAGTCAGACGCTATTATCACTCTACCACCCAGACATTAAAACTAAGATAGCTCAGTCGGTGAGGCTTATCACTTTACCGCCGAGATGTTCAAACTAAGATAGCTTATTCCATAACGTTTTCGAGTCAGACGCTCTTATCACTCTACCGCCGAGACGTTTACACTAAGATAGCTCAGTCGGTAACGTTTTCGAGTCAGACGCTCTTATCACTCTACCGCCGAGACGTTTAAACTAAGATAGCTCAGTCGGTGACGCTTTTGAGTTGGACGCTCTTATCACTTTACCGCCGAGATGTTCAAACTAAGATAGCTCAGTCCGTATCGCTTTGTAGTCGGACGCTCTCATCACTCTACCGCCGAGACGTTCAAACTAAGATAGCTCAGTCCGTAACGCATTCGAGTCGGACGCTCTAATCACTCTACCACCCAGACGTTCAAACTAAGATAGATCAGTCCGTAACGCTTTCGAGTCGTACGCTCTTATCATTCTACCGCCGAGACGTTCAAACTAAGATAGCTTAGTCGTCAACGCTTTTGAGTCGGACGCTCTTATCATTCTACAACCGCAACGTTCAAACTAAGTGAATCAGTCGGTAACGCTTTCGAGTCGGACGCTTTTATCACTTTACCGCCGAGACATTAAAACTAAGATAGCTCAAACGGTAACGCTTTCGAGTCGGACGCTCTTATCACTTTACCGCCGAGATGTTCAAACTAAGATAGCTTAGTCCATAACGCTTTCGAGTCAGACACTCTTATCATTCTATTGCCGCGACGTTCAAAGTAAGATAGCTCAATCGGTAACGACAAGGCATGTCTACCCAGGGGTGAGGAGTTCAAATCGTGGTTCTGTCACTCTATACAGATAAACGAACACTTATTGAATAAAGTGACAAACATTGTAAGAAATTTCTTCTTTTGGCAAAATGCTCTCACAATTCGTTCGCTGCAGTGGTTTGAGAAAGCGTCGTATGAAAACTACCGAAGTATTGCATCGTATACTGCGTCTATCTATGTAAGAACAACATATATGCAGTACGAGCAACTATTTCCAATGTCCCTTCTGTTTTGTACTACAAGATATCTCCATCCGTATTGAAATGCTGGGCACTCTGTATCTATTGGTCTACGTACCACATATGTGCATCTTGAGTCACTGTCTACCAAGTGTTGTCTGTTTATCTGCAAGATATCTCTACCAGTAATGCATTTCATCGTATATTGTGTCTATCGTTGTGCGTACAACGTATGTGCAGTACGTGTCACTGCTTCTCAATTCTCGTCTGTGTTTGTTTCTCTCCAAGATACCTTTACCAGTGACGAATTGATGTTTATACTGTGCCTTTCGATGTACTCACCACATATGTTCCGTACGAGTCACTGCTTAGCAAGTCTCGCCTTGGGTTTTATCTGCAATACATCCCCACGGGTAATTAATTGTATCGTAACATGTGTCTATTGATATAGGCGTCTACTATGTGCAGTACACTTCACTGCTTCCTAAGTCTCGTCTGTTTATCTGCAAGACATTTCCACCAGTAATGGCATTCTGCACAACGACTCACTGCGCATCCTTAATCGCGTCTGCACATTTTGCACATAATGTGTCTATTGATGAACGCACCACATACATGTATGTGCAGTAACGAATCACTGATTCTTAAATCGCGTCTGTACATTTTGCACATAATGTGTATATTGATGAACGCACCACAGACATGTATGTGCAGTTACGAACCACTTCTACCTATATCAGGTCTGAAGATTTTGCACATAGTATTGATGTTCACACCATATGTGCAGTAACTAATCACTGCTTCATTAATCTCGTCTGCACATTTTGCACATATTGTGTCTATTGATGTACGCACCATATATGTGCATTTACGAACCACTTCTACCTATATCAGGTCTGAATATTTTGCACATAGTGTGTCTATTGATGTACGCACCATATATGTGCATTAATGAATCATTGCTTCATTAATCGCGTCTGTACAGTATGCACATAATGTGTGTATTGATGTACGCACCACATGTTTGCTGTAACGAATCATTGCTTCCTAAATCCCGTCTGTACATTTTGCACCTAAGAAGATGCGGACTGATTTTTTTACGATATTCAAGTAATATATGAGAAGTGAAAAACTATTTTATCATGTCTTTCCTCTGTAATTGAAATTTCACCATATACCATACACTATTCGTATATGTAATTCATGATATAAATTCTGACATTTAGTGGTCATATTTTTTTCCCATTCAATGATTTGCCTTTTGATACCTCAATTACACTCGAAAACGATACGCGGCACACCAAGCACCATTTCATTGTTATAAACCCTTTTGAAGATCTTAGCAAACCATTGCGAGCTTGTTTAACATTAAAAGGAAATATAAACTTGTTTGAAACGTCAGACTCACATAGAATGGTTGGCCCCAGCTCTTATTTTCACATTTTCCCAGTGGATTTATTTACCGGGGAAACGTAATGGTGTGACCGAACTACTCTTAGATTGTTGTTTACTGTTTGGTGTTTTACGCCCCTTTCAACAAGTTTCGGTTATATAAGGCGTTTCCTGTGTAATTTACCAGTACACCATTTATCCTCCTGATAACAGCCAGTCAGTCGTAATGCTAATCCTACAATCTTGATCACCAAGGAGAGCAGCCATTACACTATCATTTCTAAAGTCTTTGGTATGACTCGGCCTGGGATCGCACCCGCGACCTCCCGCATCCGAGGCGGTCGCTTTACCACTGCGTCACCGAAGTGGTACTACTGTTAGAAGCGGCCAAACCGATACACAAACAAATATTCAGTGGAAAATATGATTTTGATCTACTATGATCAATGAATCTATCATCTTGAACAAATCCAACTATTGTTTACTAAGTTTTCACAACTTCTCCGATGAAGTGGCGTCTGAGCTTGTCAGCATCAGGGAAAGAATTATGCATATGTATTTAAGCTATTTATATTATCCCTTTTCTATATATACAGACGCATATTGCCGCCTATGTAACTCACGACTTTTGTAAACATAGTGACGATTAGAGAAATTGCTTATGATGAACAATTTATCCTTTAAGCACAATGTTTACAAAAGTTGTTTGCCGCAATGTTTTCAAGTCTTTTCAATTATCACCTTTTTATTAGAGAGGTTTATACATTTCTGCTAAAATGTACTCAAAGTCGACTGCTGTAGATTTATTGTATGAGGTAAAAGGTACATTATATTTGTAATCTAAATGTGTCTGCAAAAGTATCATGTACCTGTATAACTTCTACAGAGTTCTATCGTTATGTTATATTAAACACAAATCCTTGCATTACTGTTATATCATATACCGTGTTATGTATACATGAATATATGCAAACTGCAGATTGTATATTACAGTTGTTAGAAGAAAACGAAATATAGTCACAAACTGAAAGAAATATATACAAGTCAGTATATATAACTCGTCAAACAGGATCGGTGACATGTAGACAGGCGTCCCCAGTGACATACAGGTGCTGTTGAGAGCAGAATAAACACCGTTCATCGTGATATAAATGAAATATAGACAAGTCAGTATACATAACTCGTCAAACTGAATCTGTGACATGTAGACATGTATGAAGTAGAAATTACATTTTTTTTTAACAATTGTTCGATTTCTCACAATATTTCAAAATCTTTCGTTACTATCAAGTAAAAGATTTACACGTTTGAAGACGCATTTCGACGCATTTGCTGCAGACTGCATTGGGAAAAAATCAGGACAAACGCACAAAGTTCCTTTTGGAGCAATGATTTGAAATACTTATAGATATTTCCGTGTATGCGGGAAAGGGTTAATCTCATTATACAGTTTTCCAACATATATACATGTTGACCCTTTTTAAGAACGCGTCTTGATATGACTAAAACGTATAGGGTAAATGCGATGGGTTTTTTAACGAAAAGTATTGAACGATATAACATCCGTAAATCAGAAAGTTTGTCGTCACAGTTTTGTTTTTTAAAACCGTTTTTATATTCATTTTTATCGCGAACTAAGAAATAAACGCTGAGACGGAATGAAGGTAAGGATAAGCAGTTGACTAGCCACTTAAAGCTCTCGAACCATCTTTCTAACGACCCTGTTTTAATCATTCTACGTTATGAGTACTTTAGTTTGTATGGTGTTTTACGTGATAAAAGGGGAAATTGCTCATTACGAGTAATTTCTGCTTTTTCCATATTTTTCCTTACAAAATTTGTCTGCTCCAGAGGCGTACGCACGCGTTTGTAATTTACATAATATTGTACGAATTACACCACACGCCACCTCACCATGGTGATCATGTGTACCTAGTAACTTGGAAATCCTATGATGCATGGTTAAGATGTGGGCCAAAGAAGTCAGTCCTATCAAACAGTACTCATTTTGATCTTTGACCTCTACGAGTGACCTTAACATTTGAGGTACAGGCATGAATTTTCTGCACGACACACCACCTCACCATGGTACACTTTTGTGCCAACTTTCTTAGAATCCCCATTATGCATGGTTAAGATGCGGGTCAGACAGACAGACAGACTCGTGGACACACGGACACACTCACTGAACCGCCATTGTGATAGCTATATGTCGAGCTCACCAAAAGCAGACTCGACAAAAAGTGATTTCAGACAGTAAAATGGTTATCAACAGTCAATAAACAACCCTTTTCAACATTCAACACATTTGCAAAGGAATAGCTGCTCCTATTGATACATTTATTGTAGCATTTATTGTAGCATTATATTCTATAATGTGTTTCCTGGGTTTCTCACACCAGTACTGACTACTCCACAAAACATTCTTTCCAAGCAACTGGCTGCTAGCCTATTGGTGGAAGACGAATGCCGCTTGTCACAGTGACCTTTGTGAAACGTCGGAAAGAATGTTGGCCGTGCTAGGGTTCGAACTTACAACCCCTGGATTGGGTAAGAAGTGCTCCAGTTAGAGATCAGACAAATCATATCAAACTAAATTTCACAAATTAAGAGGATATAGCTCTGGCATAACTGGAGAAGCTTTACTTGAAAGTGAGTCTGTCCTTGAAATTATTCTCATATACAGTCACACCTTTGCTAAAGTCAATCGTTGTTAAGCAATACCCTGTCTATAGCAACTAACTTTTTATTTCCCGATTACTCATTTTCTGCACAAATGCTCCTGTAATTAACCCTTTCCCAATTACAGACGCTTTCTGACGCCTCTGCATCAGACAACTTTAGAAAACGAGCAATTTCTTATTTTGCCACAATATTTTCAATTCTTTTTAGTAATTACCTACATTTATAGAGCTTTTCCGTGTTTTGCCTGGATATTCGCAAAAGCATCTGCTGCAGATGTGTTGTAGGTGGGAAAATGTTAAAGACCACCTGATTGTTCTCTGCCCATGGATGGTCTTTGAAAACAGGTCTGCTCCAGTAAGAAAGGAACATGTTAACTTCTCATTCTTAAACCTTCCCAACATACAGACGCTTTCTAACGAGAAGCCGGTTTATTACTTTTGTTAGAAGGTTTAAATGTATGAGAATTTCGGCACAAGCTTGCACAAGCAAGTGCCTGCCTCTTCTTCTCAAATATATGGGCCGAGCATATATTGTTATGATCTTACAAGAATCTGGGTTTTTTTGTGTCTCGTAGTATTAATTCAGTTAATTCCAATTATATAAAGTATTTTAAGAAAACATCTCAGCAACTCTAAATTACTTCCGATTGAATCAAAATATTTTCGATTTATCTCCAACTCGGTTACAAAATATAACTTTATAGAAGGATTTTACTTCGAAAAGTGTTAAATAAATGTATTTGTACTATATTCAACATAGAACCTAAGAATAAAGTAATGAATTATGAATTACTTCCCTCAATATCAAAATTATTTGCCCGACTGTCGGGTCTATAGAGAATCAGCGTGGCAAGCTATTTATAGGACATTTTGGAATTTCCAGACTAATGCGTCATACTTTGTATGCCTGATAAAACGTTCAATGATATGTATTATCTACCCAAACATGAAGAGTACTAATATTTACATCTTTTAACTCAATGTAGATCGTAAGCTCGCTACATCTCAAATCTTATTATCAATCTGGTGTCAACCAAACGTCGGATGACCCAACGGGCAACTGCTAACTACGTCACTCCTCATTGGACGTATGTCTCGCGCAATAATATTCTCTGTCTCCAGACACGAAGAAGGCTAATGTTTACATTTTTTAACTCAATTACATCTTAATTCTATAGTTCTAAAATCTTATTAGTATCAATATTGTACCAAAATAGCACTGACATTATTATTGTTAACCATGTCTCTGCAGAAATGATGGAACTATTTGGCGTTAAACGTTCTGCATTAAGCATTTCTGACGTACTGCCGAAATCTCCCTATATATTGTTCTCCTTGTGTCATAGTACAGTGGCTATCGTTACCACAATCGCCACAAAAAGTAATGAAACTAAATTCTAAGCTACAAATATGCAAATCATTGTTCAAATAAGTGATATTGTCTTAGTGTTATTTGTTTACCGGGTTATATCCTTATGGAATTATTTGTTTATAAAATATCATTATGTCAGAGTATAATGTCTGCTTTTAACATGTACAATGTTCATTGCTACAGATAGCTTTAACCCTTTACATTCTTAGTTTTTAAAATGGGCTTTTCCGGCCTTTCCATGTGAATGAGAAACAATAGCCAATTGTAGGTACAGCAAGATTATGTTGAGTTGGGAAGCCAAAACTATAGAACCTTGTCAATCGGCGGCGTCGGCTGGTCTAGCTCTATACTGGTGGCATAGGTTTTAGAAATTCGATTCCTGCAGGCAAAGGGTTAAACAAACGAGAAGAACACGGGAAAACCAATCTTAATGATATGACAAATATATATTTATTGAAAGTATTTAGACCACTGGCCCATAGTACAAAGTATTTTATTGAATTAAAATTAATAAGCTGAGAATGATGGCCTTACCAAATAATCATTAACGTTTAGATGGGATATGATAGCTTCCTTATAACATCAGGAGTATCGTTATTGAGCAATGAATACAAATTAGTAATGTTGGTACCGCTCGCATACTAGTTGAATAGGAATACATTTCTTATATCATAATACTTTTGGCAATGAAATAAAACAAGAATTTCGCATTCAACAATATTTTTGTTTAACCTTTGAACACAGTGTATGCATAGTCTTTGCTTAATGATCAATATCATTGTGGCGACCAGTCACGATGCCGAATTGTTGCAGCGAGTATAGATACAGTTAGTCTCTGTTCACCGCTTCTGTCTGATGACGGAATAGCGTCCCATGTGATGGGGAGTATCTCTACCAGTACGTCGTCTTCCACTGCTCTGTCGGCTGCTATCTGCTGCTATACATAGCTGCACTGCTTCCACTGCTCTGTCCGCTGCCATACATAGCTGCACTGCTTCCACTGCTCTGTCAGCTGCCATACATAGCTGCACTGCTTCCACTGCTCTGTCCGCTGCCATACATAGCTGCACTGCTTCCACTGCTCTGTCCGCTGCCATACATAGCTGCACTGCTTCCACTGCTCTGTCCGCTGCCATACATAGCTGCACTGCTTCCACTGCTCTGTCCGCTGCCATACATAGCTGCACTGCTTCCACTGCTCTGTCCGCTGCCATACATAGCTGCACTGCTTCCACTGCTCTGTCCGCTGCCATACATAGCTGCACTGCTTCCACTGCTCTGTCCGCTGCCATACATAGCTGCACTGCTTCCACTGCTCTGTCCGCTGCCATACATAGCTGCACTGCTTCCACTGCTCTGTCCGCTGCTATACATAGCTGCACTGCTTCCAATGTGCCATCTGCTGCTATACATAGCTGCACTGCTCCCACTGCTCTGTCCGCTGCTATACATAGCTGCACTGCTTCCAATGTGCCATCTGCTGCTATACATAGCTGCACTGCTCCCACTGCTCTGTCCGCTGCTATACATAGCTGCACTGCTCCCACTGCTCTGTTCGCTGCTATACATAGCTGCACTGCTTCCAATGTGCCATCTGCTGCTATACATAGCTGTACTGATTCCAATGTGCCATCTGCTGCTATACATAGCTGCACTGCTTTCAATGTGCCGTCCGCTGCCATACATAGCTGCACTGCTTCCAATGTGCCATCTGCTGCTATACATAGCTGCACTGCTTCCAATGTGCCATCTGCTGCTATACATAGCTGCACTGCTACCACTACTCTGTCCACTGCTATACATAGCTGCACTGCTTCCAATGTGCCATCTGCTGCTATACATAGCTGCACTGCTTCCAATGTGCCATCTGCTGCTATACATAGCTGCACTGCTTCCACTGCTCTGTCCGCTGCTATACATAGCTGCACTGCTTCCACTGCTATGTCCGCTGCTATACATAGCTGCACTGCTTCCAATGTGCCATCTGCTGTTATACATAGCTGTACTGCTTCCAATGTGCCATCTGCTGCTATACATAGCTGTACTGCTTCCACTGCTCTGTCCGCTGCCATACATAGCTGCACTGCTTCCTCTGCTCTGTCCGCTGCCATACATAGCTGCACTGCTTCCAATGTGCCATCTGCTGCTATACATAGCTGCACTGCTTCCAATGTGCCATCCGCTGCCATACACAGATGCACTGCTTCCAATGTGCCATCTGCTGCTATACATAGCTGCACTGCTTCCAATGTGCCATCCGCTGCCATACATAGCTGCACTGCTTCCAATGTGCCATCTGCTGCTATACATAGCTGCACTGCTTCCAATGTGCCATCTGCTGATATACGTAGCTGCACTGTTTCCAATGTGCCATCTGCTGCTATACATAGCTGCACTGCTTCCACTGCTCTGTCCGCTGCTATACATAGCTGCACTGCTTCCACTGCTCTGTCCGCTGCTATACATAGCTGCACTGCTTCCAATGTGCCATCTGCTGCTATACATAGCTGCACTGCTTCCAATTTGCCATCTGCTGCTATACATAGCTGCACTGCTTCCACTGCTCTGTCAGCTGCTATACATAGCTGCACTGCTTCTTCCTATGTGCCATCTGCTGCTATACATAGCTGCACTGCTTACAATGTGCCATCTGCTGCTATACATAGCTGTCCTGCTTCCAATGTGCCATCTGCTGCTATACATAGCTGCACTGCTTCCACTGATCTGTCCGCTGCTATACATAGCTGCACTGCTTCCACTGCTCTGTACGCTGCTATACATAGCTGCACTGCTTCCACTGCTCTGTCCGCTGCTATACATAGCTGCACTGCTTCCAATGTGCCGTCTGTTGTGTTTATCTGTAAGATATCTCGACCAGTAATGAAAGACTACGCTTACCCGGAGTCGTATACATACGTGTATTTGTATGTCTCTGGCATTCTTTATCTATTCATGTACGTACCACATCTGTGCAGTACGAGTCAGTGTTTCTAATGTCTCGTATTGGTCTCGTATTGGTGTCTTTTCAACAAGATATCTCTACCAGTACACCCAATATATGTGTAGTACGAGTCACCTTTTCCAATGTCCTTCTTTTTATCTGCATGATATAATCACCTTAAAGGAAATGCAATGGATGTATCCACCAAATAGGTGTGGAACGAATCACTGTTTCCCATGTCCTTTGTGTTTTCACTGCAAGATATCTCCACCATTTATGAATTGCATCGTATACTGCGTCTATCGATGTAAGAACCACATGTGTGCAGTACGAGTGAGTGTTTCACATCTCCCTTCTCTTTTGTATAACAAGATATCTCCACCCGTATTAAAATGCTGGGCATACTGTATCTATTGGTGTACGTACCACATATGTGCATAGCGAGTTACTGTTTACCAAGTGTTGTCTGTTTATCTGCAAGATATCTCCACCAGTAATGAATATCATCGTATATTGTGTCTATCGATGAGCGTACAACGTATGTGCAGTACGTTTCACTGCTTCTTTATTCTTGTCTATGGTGTTTTCTCTCCAAGATATCTCTACCAGTGACGAATTGCTGCGTATACTGTATCTTTCGATGTACTCACCACATATGTTCCGTACGAGTCACTGCTTAGCAAGTCTCGCTTGTTGTTTTTTTATCTGTAACACATCCCCACCGATAATTAATTGTATCGTAAAATGTGTATATTGATATAGGCATCAACTATGTGCAGTTATCTTCACCAGTAATGGCATTCTGCACAACGAATCACTGCATCCTAAATCGCGTCTGTACATTTTGCACATAATGTGTCTATTGATGTACGCACCACATATGTGCATAAATGAATCACTGCTTCATTAATCGCGTCTGTTCTTTTCGCATATAATGTGTCTATTGATGTACGCAACACATATGTGCATTAACGAATCTCTGCTTCATTAATCGCTGCAGTACATTTCGAACATAATGTGTGTATTGATGTACGCGCAACATATGTGCATTAAGGAATCCCTGCTTCATTAATCGCATCTGTACATTTCGCATATAATGTGTCTATTGATGAACGCACCACATATGTGCATAAATGAATCACTGCTTCATTAATCGCGTCTGTACATTTTTCACATAATGTGTCTATTGATGAACGCCCCACATATGTGCAGTAAAGAATCACTGCTTCATTAATTGCGTCTGTACATTGTGCAAATAATGTGTCTATTGGTGTACGCACTGCATATGTGCAGTAACGAATCACTGCTTCATTAATCTCGTATATGCAGTAACGAATCACTGCTTCATTAATCGCGTCTGTACATTTCGCACATAATGTGTATATTGATGTACTCACCACATATATGCAGTAACGAATCACTGCTTTGTTAATCGCGTCTGTACATTTTGCACATAATGTGTGTATTGATGTACGCACCACACATGTGCAGTAACGATTCACTGCTTCCTAAATCCCGTCTGTACATTTTGCACCTTAGAAGATGCGGTCTGAATTTTTTACGATTTTCGTGTAATATATGAGAAGTGAAAAGCTATTTTATGATGTCTTACCTCTGTAATTGAAATTTCATCATATACCATACAATATTCGTATATGTAATTTATGATATAAATTCTGACATTTCGTGGTCGTATTTTGTCTCTCAAAATCAATGATTTGCATTTTAATACGTTAATTACACTCGAAAACGATACGCGGCACACCAAGCACCATTTCATTGTTATAAATTCTTTAGAAGATCTGAACGAAACATTGCGAGCTTGTTAAACAATTAACAAGAAATATAAACGTACACGTTTGGACGGTAATACTCCAGTTCTTATTTCTACATTGTTCCAGTGGATTGATTTACCGGGGAAACTTCATGGTGTGACTGAACTAATCTTAGATTGTTGTTTACTGTTGGGTGTTTTACGCCGCTTTCAAGAATTGTTCGGTTCTATCACGGCGTTATATCAAGCGCTTTATGATATTGATTTCAGTATTTTTGCTAGAAAATATCTCTCGAAATACGTGTTTTCCAGCCGATCTTCAGGACCAGCAGACGTTGCCATTAAATTCGGTGACAAGTGTCTGTTATGTTAAACTAATATAACTGACGATTATATCGTGTAAAATGGTCGACGTTGCTAAACGCGTCACGAACTATGATGCTAATTGAGGACTGTGTGTCACCACGAATCTCTATTGCATGCTAATTACAGAACTTTGATCTCTCGAAATACGTATTTTCCAGCCGATCTGCAGGACCATCAGACGTTGCCATAAATTCGGTGACAAGTGTATGTTATGTAAAATTTACCTAGACCTCAAGAATCTCATCATATTATATAATATAGGGGAAACTATTGATGACGATGAGAAATAATGATTGATTTTCAAATTTTACACAGAGAACCACATTTATACATTCCTATACATGTACAATATGATGTATATTTGCTATAACACTACGGACTAGTTGATTGCTTGTATTTTACTCCGCTTTCAACAATATTTCAGTTATATCACGGCGTTTCCTGGGTAAGTTACCAGTACTACTGGTCCATTTATCCTGACTCCAGCCAGTATGCTTACCCTGCAACACTGATTGCCAAGGAGGGCAGCCTTTACTACCATTTTTGAAGTCTTTAGTATGACCCGACCGGGGATTGAACCCGCGACCTCCCGCAGTCGAGACGGACGCTCCACCACTTCACCACCGAGGCGGTTAGCTTAAGGACTAAAAATGCAAACCAATAAAAAAACAAGTCTGCAGTACGTGGGTACATCTACACATAGTGAAGACTTAAATCAGTCTGCAGTACGTGGGTACATCTATACAGAGTGAAGACTTAAATCAGTCTGCAATACGTGGGTACATCTATACATAGTGAAGACTTAAATCAGTCTGCAGTACGTGGGTACATCTATACAGAGTGAATACTTAAATCAGTCTGCAGTACGTGGGTACATCTATACAGAGTGAATACTTAAATCAGTCTGCAGTACGTGGGTACATCTATACAGAGTGAAGACTTAAATCAGTCTGCAGTACGTGGGTACATCTACACAGAGTGAAGACTTAAATCAGTCTGCAGTGCGTAGGTACATCTATACAGAGTGAATACTTAAATCAGTCTGCAGTGCGTGGGAACATCTATACATAGTGAACACTTAAATCAGTCTGCAGTGCGTGGGTACATCTATACAGAGTGAATACTTAAATCAGTCTGCAGTGCGTGGGTACATCTATACAGAGTGAATACTTAAATCAGTCTGCAGTGCGTGGGTACATCTACACATAGTGAAGACTTAAATCAGTCTGCAGTGCGTGGGTACATCTATACATAGTGAAGACTTAAATCAGTCTGCAGTACGTGGGTACATCTATACATAGTGAAGACTTAAATCAGTCTGCAGTACGTGGGTACATCTATACAGAGTGAATACTTAAATCAGTCTGCAGTACGTGGGTACATCTATACAGAGTGAATACTTAAATCAGTCTGCAGTACGTGGGTACATCTATACAGAGTGAAGACTTAAATCAGTCTGCAGTACGTGGGTACATCTACACAGAGTGAAGACTTAAATCAGTCTGCAGTGCGTAGGTACATCTATACAGAGTGAATACTTAAATCAGTCTGCAGTGCGTGGGTACATCTATACATAGTGAACACTTAAATCAGTCTGCTGTGCGTGGGTACATCTATACAGAGTGAATACTTAAATCAGTCTGCAGTGCGTGGGTACATCTATACAGAGTGAATACTTAAATCAGTCTGCAATGCGAGGGTACATCTATACAGAGTGAAGACTTAAATTAGTCTGCACAGTCATAGATACATGTTATATATACAGTGCGTGGGTACATCTATACTGAATGAAGACTTAAATCAGTCTGCACAGTCATAGATAGATATTTTACCTAGGCATATTAACCATTTTACACATATAGATGCTTTCTGACGCACCTGCAGCAGACGTTTTTCGAAAACATTGTGTCGCAAGGAGAAATTGCTCATTATGAGCAATTTCTATTTTTACCACAATGTTTTCTATTTTATTCAATAATTGTTCCTTTATTTACAAAGGTTTCTATGCTTTTTACTAAATGACAATGTCGTCTACCGCAGATTTCTTGTATGTGGGGAAGTTGGAAAGTTTCAACCAGCTCTTAATGATTTCTTATGTACCTATTGACCTAATAATGTTTTTTTGTTTCAATAAATAATTTGCGTTTTTTCAATGTTCGAATTGAATTCGATCGAACTTTGGTAATAATTAGTTCTGTCATATACAATGCGTTAAAGCTGTTAAATGGTCCAATAGAAAAGTAGAACTGTTGATTAAGATGATAGAAAACAAGATTTTGTTCTGCATGACCCTGAATTCTTAACAAATGCATTCCTCAAAACAGCCATTTACTGCATTACAATACCACTTAACCCTTTCCCTTATACGACAATCTGCAGCAGACGACTTTGAACACATTCTATCAAAAACTAGAACATCTCCATAATTGAATGGATAACCTATGACTATAAGTGGAAAACATTGTTGCAAAAGGAGAAATTGCTCGTTTTGAGCAATTTCTTCTTGTGTCACTATGTTTTCAAAAGCTGCAGAGGCGTCAAAAAGCGTCTATATGAGGGAAAGGGTCAACAATGCCATCAATAACTGGAAAAGTATGTCCTACATGTACATGACCTCAAAGATAGAACAGGAAAAGTATGTCCTAAATGACCTGAAAGAGAAAACAGGAAAGTTTTGTCCAACATGACCTCAAAGGGAAAACTTGAAAACAATGTCCTACATGACCTCAAAGGGAAAACAGAAAAGTGTGTCATACATGACCTCAAAAAGAGAACAATAATGTTTTGTCCAACATGACCTCAAAGAGAGAACGGAAAGTTTTGTCATACATGACCTCGAAGACAGAACGGAAAGTGTGGCATACATGACCTCAAAGAGAGAACAAGAAAGTGTTGTCCAACATGACTTCAAAGAGAGAACGGAAAGTTTTTCCTACATGACCTCAAAAACACAACTGGAAAAGTGTGTCCAACATGACCTCACAGAGAGAACGGAGAGTGTTGTCCAACATGACCTCAAAGACAGAACGGAAAGTGTTGTCCAACATGACTTCAAAGAGAGAACGGAAAGTTTTGTCCTACATGACCTCAAAGAGAGAACGGAAAGTGTTGTCCAACATGACCTCAAAGAGAGAACGGAAAGTGTTGTCCAAAATGACCTGAAAGAGATAACGGAAAGATTTGTCCTACATGACCTCAAAGAAAAAACTGGAAAGATGTGTCATACATGACCTCACAGAGAGAACTGGAAAGATGTGTCATACTTGACATCAAAGAGATAACTGGAAATATTTGTTATACATGACCTCAAAGAGCAAACTGGAAATATTTGTCATACATGATCTCAAAGAGATACCTGGAAAAATTTGTCCTACATGACCTCAAAGAGAGAACTGGGAAAGTTTTTCTTGCATTACCTCAAAGAGAGAACTGGAACATTTTGTCCTACATGACATCAAAGAGAGAATTGGAAAATGTTGTACTACATGATCTTAAAGAGAGAATTGGAAAATGTTGTACTACATGACATCAAAGAAAGAACTGGAAAATGTTGTACTACATGACCTCAAAGAGAGAATTGGAAAATGTTGTACTACATGACCTCAAAGAGAGAACTGGAAAATGTTGTACTACATGACCTCAAAGAGAGAATTGGAAAATGTTGTACTACATGACATCAAAGAGAGAACTGGAAAATGTTGTACTACATGACCTCAAAGAGAGAATTGGAAAATGTTGTACTACATGACATCAAAGAGAGAACTGGAAAATGTTGTACTACACGACCTCAAAGAGAGAATTGGAAAATGTTTTACTACATGACCTCAAAGAGAGAATTGGAAAATGTTGTACTACATGACCTCAAAGAGAGAACTGGAAAATGTTGTACTACATGACCTCAAATAGAGAATCGGAAAATGTTGTACTACATGACATCAAAGAGAGAACTGGAAAATGTTGTACTACATGACCTCAAAGAGAGAATTGGAAACTGTTGTACTACATGACATTAAAGAGAGAACTGGAAAATGTTGTACTACATGACATCAAAGAGAGAATTGGAAAATGTTGTACTACATGACATCAAAGAGAGAACTGGAAACGTGTACTACATGACATCAAAGAGAGAATTGGAAAATGTTGTACTACATGACCTTAAACAGAGAACAGGAAAAGTTCATGATGTCTATGTGTTGTTTTCCATAATTTTCCATCAAATACATACATCATACAAGCAGTTTTTCTTTTTACAAATAACACTTTATTTTTTCATCCTTTCCCACTTGTAGCCACTTGCTGCAGATGACTTCGAAAGCATTTAGCTAAACATATGAAAACGTCCATAAGTGAAATTATAAATATTGACTAGATTTGAAAACATTGTGCCAACAGGAGAACTTGCTCATTCAAATGTTGACTGCTGCGGATGCGTTGAAATGTGTCCGCATTTGGGAAAGGGTAACCTATATACCACGTGATATATCGTTGCGTTATAGAATGTACAAGGTGTGTAATGTCTGGTTCCCGACCTTCCTATGATAGTAAGTCTGGCACAACTGAATGAATGGCGGCCTGCTATGATATACACCTCCGATGTACAATTTGAATGTAATTATCTTAATAAGATGACCATCTGGATAAAATCGTTTTATACCTTTAGTCATTAATATAATAGACTTATAATAATTATTTACGGGTGATGATTGCTCTTTGTAAGAAGATGTGATGTTGGTTTTTGACAAACTAGAAAACGAGTGGTGTTCGGACAGTTGAATTATTTCGGATACTTTATAAAACAAAGTTTGTTTGCATTAAATTATGATGTACTTTGTGGTTTACTTTGACATTTCATCTTTGTGATGAATTATTAATATGTTGTGACACCAGACCACAGTTATGTAAAGGAACCTCCGAAAAATCCGGAGAAAAAGCTTCTTTTGTCACTATGTTTTAAAGAAAGCCGTCTGCTGCATAGGCACCAGAAAGCGTCTATATAAGGGAAAGGGTTAAGAAACACAAACAAAAAATTTACAGCAGACTAATTTGGAAAAAAATCTGGACAAAATTAATTTTGAAAATATTATTACTGGTATCATTGAAAGAGTTTCAAATTTTGAAATTAAGTAGCCGTCTTATTATTATTATGATAGTATTTTTCAATCAGTTTATTTTATAACAATTTCACTGCTTTTGATGTAGGATCTCATGTGTGTTTTAACAAATACTCAACATTGCTATGCCTGGTCCAATTGTTTAATGACATAAAGATGATGATGGTGTCACCTTATTTTCAATAAACATCATCTTGATATTTAAATTGAATTTAAGCATGAGAATAGATTTTTTTTTATTTCAGTGCAAGATTGAATGTGTATAATCATGATCAAAGACACTTAGGCCATTTTTTCACTAGTAGCCACTTGAAGGTGAACATATAGTCTAGGTTTCCGAGATCACTGGGTGAAATTAAATTCAATCTTACACCAAAATCAACACAGTTTCTGTTTAAATAAGCTTAAAATACTAAATAAGCAAATATTCTATTTAACCCTTTCCCTTCTACAATTAGTTTTGTTTAATTACTGAAGAAAGCTAAAACATTGTGGCAAAAGGAGAAATAACTCATAATGAACAGTTTCATCTTTTGTTACAATGTTTTCAAAAGTTGTCAGGGAGCGTCTAAATGAAGAAAAGGTTTAAATGTTTTCTAACTATGTGAAGTGAGACATTCTACTTCATAGCCAAATTATTGAAATCCCATTCAATTCAAAAGTGTTGTGTGCACAGCAGATATGTGGTGTTTTAACGGTTTCAAAACCAAGGTTACTATTTATTGTTCTCCGCCAACATGTAACATTATTAGGACAATATTCCTTCATATCTTTTGTCATACTAGGAAGCCCAACGTCAGCTTTGTTGTAGTATAAAATGGCATCAGCTTCACCACTTGATCTGCCGGTCCTCCCTACCTCTTGGATTGATTGATTGGGGTTTAACGCCGTTTTCAACAATTTGTCAGTCATATCACGGCGACCAGTTCCCCGACTCATGCGTTTGCTGGTTTTCCCACACCAGTACACCACACAACATACTTTCAAAGCAACTGGCTACTTTTCCACACAGACTGTTAAACAGCCCATTGGTGAAAGACGAATGACGCAGGTCGTAGTGACTTTTGTCAAACGTCGGAAAGAATGTTGGCCGAGCTGGGATTCGAAATCACAACCCCTGGATTGACAGCCCGCGTCGCTTCCGACTGAGCTACCGGGGCTCGGTCCCTACCTCTTGGACATATGCTGTGAACGAATAGAAACAACTTAAATAACGTTCTGCATGGACATAACTAAATGTGCAATCTGCTCAGTATCTGAACTTTTGGCTTAAAAAATTATCATATTATTTCTGTTCTCAATGTGAACAATGTAGATCATGAGCATACTATGTATGTCATACACAAGTGTGTATAGGCTCATCTGGCTCTGAATTAATGCAACTAGTCCGTTCATCCGAATAACGATCTTTATTCTTCAATTGAAAAACAAATATATATATATATATTAGCAACCAATACAGAACATGATCAGAATACACATATGTGATCTGGATCTAAACTTGTTTCACATGTTCTATAAAACATGCTATAACTCTAGTTTAGTACACAGTCAGAAATTATTAATAAATATCATCAGGATACATGTAAATGCTTAAACCATTAACTCCATGCTTCCTCACTTTCTATTTGTGTTCAGTTTAGGCAGATTAAAATTCCATAATCTATTCATTAACTTTTAAAAATATATGATGTTTCTGAGTGCCACACATTTTATTGTACATGTTTTATACATGATATGAGCCTGTGCATGACAAAATGTACAAGTTAGCTTTTGAGAACAGTATTAAAGATTTAGATTAGACTGTGCATCTACACAGTCTGATCAAGATGAAGACTGTTCACATATTACTTACACTAGCTTGTTAGCATATTAATTCTGGTAGTGTCATACGGTATTAATTGCAGTACTCTGATAGGGCATAGGAGATTTTGTCACCCTGTAAACAAAACGATACATTTAAAAAAAACAGCAGCCAAATTGAACCGACTGTTATATTGCTAATTAATTTATAGAATGCTTTCCTTTTAATCCTTTCCTACTTGTAGACACATTCTGATGCATATGCAGCCGTCAGCTTTTAAAAACAATGTGATAAATGGAGAAATTACTTATAATTCTCCTTTTGTCACAATGTTGTCAACTCTATTCAATTATCAAATTTTCATTTACAGAGATATTTGCCAAACTGTTTTCAAAGTCGTCCACTGCATATTTGCAGTATGTGGGAAAGTGTTAAGTTAACCATATTTTAACCCTTTTCCATACAGATTAAACCTTCACTTAATGAATACGTGTTTGAACTTTACTTAATGAATACACGTCTGTCTTTGATTATAATTGCAAATCAAATTGCACATCTGTGTTTACTCTGCAGCAGACGACTTTTGAAAAGCAATTTCTCCTTTTGTCACAATGTTTTCAACTTTTTACAGTAATTATACTGTCATTTCTAGAGATCTTCAAGATGTTTTCAGTCGTCTTCTGCATATTTGTTTTATGCTGGAATGTGTGAAGTGAACAATCCAGATCTTGATCAGCATTATCTTTGCAGGCTGATCTGGATCTAATTGACAATAGAAACTCAGAAATCATTTGACTTGAGAAATCAAATAAACAGTTTTAAAAAATTTAAATCTTTTATAGTAAATTGTTCAAAATAGAGCCTATATTGCCTAAATCCGGGACTACTAAAACTTATAATAAAGGAAACATTTGAACATTTCTAAAAATGATATACATCCCATAAAGATAAAAAACATTTATTTCTAATGAGATCCTGTGTATCCGAATTTCAAATACATTTTCATCTATCCGAAAACTATACTACTCGATAACAAATAATTTTCTTCCAAACAGAACAAAGCATCATCAAATTAAAACATGGAATCAATTTATGACCTTATTTTAATAAGATACATGAATTATTATCCCGATGGTGAACAAAATAGTAAATTTAGATATTAGCTGATAGTCCATTGGGTTCCGCCATTATTTGGTTTGTGCCTGACCCTTTACATAGTAATAAGGGGAAGGAACTCTAGACTAGGTGTGTAAGTACACAAGTTCTAACATCCATTCTGACTCTTTTAAACCAGAAAAGATAGTAATGCATGCAATAATAGTATACAATATATATAACTTTTAAAATAATATCATCTTCATTAAATCCATTTCGAAAACAATTTATGTCATTGTACTTACAACTTTGAACTCTGTTATTCTGAGTAGTAACTTGTTGTCCAAGAAATTGCGGTTGTACCCGATACAATGTTTAGTCCCCGATGATAACCAAGAGTAACCCATTGAATACTCTAGGGTTACCTGTACTCGTACAATAAACTATTGTGTTCGATTGAGATGGTAGAGATATATATATATTTATTGATATTTATTGATATTCCATTCATCTAACGTCGAACCTGAAACATCGTTAATATGCTCAGTACTTTCAGACGTGGTGTTTTATTATTCCTGTTTATTAATGTTCGCATATAACTCTTCTTTCTGCTCATTTGGTAGATGGTCTTGATTCTCTTCATTGTTTTTCTCACTGTTTGCAACTGCAGTAATATCTGTGTCATCACCATTGGACTGTTCAATCGTAACTTTGACTTCATTTTCAATAACATTCGCGACTTGTCCTTGCAACAAAGATTTCGTTTCGTTTTCGTGTTGTGTGCAACTTGGTTGGTTTAGAAACTCCATTGGTACGTACATTGCGTTTGCCGTTACTTCGTAGTCGTCTTTTTTTCTTGATTTAATCGTGTTTACGTCTGATTTTATTGGAGATCTCTTTCGTCTATAAAAATATAATAAAATACCCAGAATGTCGTCGCCTTACTATCTATGTAATATTTTCATAATTTCAGATATTTTGACTTTAACTCTATCAGCGCCATTGGCAATGTTGAGGTTTTTGCTAACAATTGAGATTCACTTGAGTCAGCTCGTAACGAGCGGTCTCATGATGGCTTGCTTTTAAGTAATAAAGATACTCAAAACAAGAGGGCCATGAGGCCCTGGAATCGCTCACCTGAGAATGGGCTATTTAAGACATAACTCTCTCATGCTCAAGCCAAACATGTGGCTTCCAGAGTGTTAACAAGATTTCCCTTAAAATTTGGTCTAGTGACCTAGATTTTGACATGACATGACCCATATTCGAACTTGGCCTAGATATTATCAGGACAAACTTTCTGATAAAGTTACAACATGCTCAAGTTTAAAATGCGGCTTCAAGAGTGTTAACAACATTTTCCTTAAATTTGGCCTAGTGACCTAGTTTTTAACCTGACATAACCCATATTCGAACTTGACCTTGATATCACTAAGTCAAATTATCTGACATAGTTTCAACATGGTCAAGCCAGAAATGTGACTTCTAGAGTGTAAACAAGCTTTTGACCCCACATGACCCAGTTTCGAACTTAACTTAGAGTTGAAAGAGATATATGTTCTGATAAAATATCATAAAGATTGGATGGAAAATGTTGCCTCTAGAGTAGTAACAAGCAAATGTTGACGACGAACGACGGACGACGGACAAAAAGCTATCACAATAACTCACCTTGAGCACTACGTGCTCTGGTGTGCTAAAAACTCTTATAGCGTGAACAATTAATATGGACGAGGTTATTTCGGGAAATTCGGCGCTGAAAGAGTTAACCCTTTCCGACAAACAGAGGAATATGCATGCGTCTCGACTAGACAACGTTTGTAAGCATTCATGACCAGTAATGTATCCAATGTTACAATGTTTTCTACTCTGTTCAATAAATAGTCTTACATATTAGAGAGCTTGCATATTATTTCAATATTTCTTCAAAGATTGCAATAGATTGTGTGAATGAATGAATGAATGAATGAATGTATATTGTTTTATGGCGCATCGACAGCTAAGGTCATTTAGCGCGCAATTAAATTTAATGTGTGAATGAAGGAAAGGATCAAGAACATAAGTTGAATATACTTCTTAATTTTAAAACAAAAAAGTTGTCATGGCTTAACATGAATTATATTTGTATACCTCAACAGATTGTGTTCATGATCAAATCATTAGTTTGAGTATTGAAGTAGCAATGATTGATTGGAACTTATATAACGCGGTTCTCGTCGGTATTGTAGTAATATCCCTACTGCCATATTTGCTATTAATCAATATGTTTTTATGTTAATTTTGAATAGTACTATTTTACATGTGATGATATTTTGTCATTTGATTGTTTGTTCAATCATTGTGTATGTATTGTATATTTCCAATGACACATCTAGTGCCGACTTGCATTATACAATTGTTTGAGTTTATTTGAGTTGCTGAAAAGCAAATGACGCTTGGTACTAATTTTCCATTGTCAATGATCGAAAACAAAAGGATCTGTCCATACAGGGCTTGACTTAACGACCCATCGATCAATAGCTCTCGTGGTTCCCGACTGAGATATCGCAGCTCCACTGTCTACAATTCGACTGATAAGTTCAACATTTAGGTCAAAGGTAAGTAATTCTAATCGGAGTGTTTCCGAGCGTATTTCAGATAAATCCATAATACTGAATTGGTCTCCCATTGGACAATAATTAATTTGTTGAAATTTAAAAGCGTTTTTTAATAAAGTTGAATACTTTCTGCCTATTTTGTAACCAAAGCTGTGTTTTCTTGACAACTTAAGAGCCCTTTCGAGAACCAAACATGTATTTTCTGAAATTGAAAGTAAAATTTACCTTTGATTTGACGATAATTATGCTCAAACAGAGGAAGATCAATATATGATTTGTTGGCAGTTTTAAAAATGATTTTTAATTGTATAAAAAGGTTTCTCGGTTATTTTGATTTTTGGGAAAGAGCCATGACCAAAAACGCTATAATGGTTGCCTATTGAAAATGGAATGCTTCAATCTTACCAAAAGAACGTTAAGCTTGATAAGACATGTCTTTATATCTTGGACTGAGTTACAATTGTTCAAGCTTAGAATGGTGATTTCTAGACGAAAAACATGTTGTGAATGTCTTTTTAAGGAAACCGGTCCCTGGTGACATACCTCTTGCAGTAACATGTTATCAGAACAATTATGATTGCTGCACACACAACAGTGACGACGACGACGATGATGATGACTGTATCTGTACCTGCAAAAAGTGAAAACATGTGTAATTAATCCTTTCCCACATATAACAAATCTGCAATAGACGACTTTTGAAGTTAGGAAGTCTCTGTATGATGGACATTTTTGATTTGATCAACCATTATTATAAAGATATTCATTTCTTTATTTATAACATTTATCGATATACACACATAGTTTCGACACTTCATTTTTCATTGCAGAGGTTAACAAGCTCAGTTATTTATATACATTGTATATTTGATTTTTGCCCAATATTTCCTTTTGATATAGTTTTACCTGTGTATATACATGCACCAAAAGAAAATGATATTCGTCCGCAATTTCATCAGCCCTACAATTAACACAAAATCTGTCTGAATGTTCAATTCTGTTTCGTCCCCATTAGACAATTTCTATTCTTAGTATGTGCGATGCAATACGCATCTGGAAAACCAGTTATTTATACTGGCTGTTGCTACTCATTACTAAATATGCTTCATTTAGCGGTAACCTGACACACTGACTGTCTACAATAGCTACAATCTTATGTAAGTATTTTCGAATGTATGTTTTACATATCACTGTAGAAACATTACATCTGAATTGATTAGTTAGAACAGAAATCATACATATTTAAGCAATACGGACATATCTTTAATGTATTTTCGAATTTAATTTTGATCATGAGATTGTAACCTTTAATTAAATACAGGTTGTTAAAAAGTGCATCTGTCAATTTCATGATTCATTAATTTACTACTTTTGTCTGTCCGTAACCCTTTCTCACATACACACGCTTTCTGACGCCTCTGCAGCACACGATTATTGAAAACATTGTGACAAAAAAAAGAAACAGGCAATTGCTACTTTTGCTACAACGTTTTCAAAAAATCAAACATTCGAATTTCAATATGTTTGCATATATGTTTTGAAGGTCGTCTGCTACAAATATGGTCTATGTGGCAAAGGGTTAATTAAAACACGTAATGTCCCGCCTCCCGACAATTGGACTGGGAAGAAGAGCAAATTAGTGACAGAAACTTCTAGAACTCAGTGGATTCATGTTAGCTAAAGTAGTTATAATAATAAAAACTCTCCCCGCAGAATGACGAGCTAAATATGTACATGTATATCTTAATTTATCACATAAATACCCTTATTTTCAAGTTGGGAACAAATCACGGAACAACGTTATCATGCACGTGTGATAACAAAAACACTTCATACACGCGACTACTGATGACGTCATTTTGACCTTTATCTTTATTATGTTTATTGTTAAGTTGTTAAATTTTCCACATTGAAAAATGTAATAATACGTTATTTTGAATAAATAACGAGTCTTAATTGTTTAAAACATTGGTTTTTTTTTTCTTCTTATTCAAAAATGATGAGGACTACTTTTTTATGCGGTGAATCACAAGTTCTTATGAAGAATATGTTATTCGGTCTTTGTTTTGATGTTGTCAATATTTTTCATTAAAACACACTGTTTAGGTGATAAAAAGAATCCATCACTCGTTTTTCTTTGGAGAAGATTTCTTAAATTAGTCTCAAAAAAGAGAGTTATTAACCTCGCCAAGAGGCTCGGTTAATAACTGTCTTTTTCTAGACTCATTTAAGAAATCTTGATCTCCAAAGAAAACTCATGATGGATCCTATATATATTACTAACATAGGCTATGACATTTTCCGAAATCAAATATGGACAAGTCAAGTTTGAATTCATCATTGTTAGGGTTAAAACGGCGTAACCCCTAATAAATCAAATGCGTACACTATAATATCAGGTAAAGGGTGAGATATATTACTATACATACCACCGGATTTTGTAGGGACATTTTCTTGTAGTTTATTCGACTATGTTGTGAAATCTGAAATAAACAAGAAAGTATTTATTTTCATTTACGCTCTCCTTCTATATGAAACAGTCTAAGATAAGATCAGAATGTTAACGTAGTACACGGTTCAGAAGGCTAGATCAGGTAATATCAGAATGCCCTCTTTTCCTACAGCTCCGTGCCTCTAATATATGTTAACGTAGTACACGGTTTAGAGAAACTAGGTAAGGTAATATCAGAATGCCCTATTTCCTACTTCTCCGTGCCTCTAATATATATTAACGTAGTACACGGTTCAGAGGAATAGATAAGGGTGAGTAAGCCCGTCTTTTCCGACATCTCCATGTCCCTAATATATGTTAACGTAGTACACGGTTCAGGGGACTAGATAAGGGTGAGTAAGCTTGTCCTCTCCTACATCTCCGTGCCTCTAATATATGTTAACGTAGTACACGGTTCAGAAGACTAGATACGGGTGAGTAAGCTCATCTTTTCCTACATATCCGTGCCTCTAATATATATTAACGTAGTACACGGTTCAGAAGACTAGATAAGGGTGAGTAAGCTCGTCTTTTCCTACATATCGTGCCTCTAATATATATTAACGTAGTACAGGGTTCAGAAGACTAGATAAGGGTGAGTAATCTCGTCTTTTCCTACATCTCGTGCCTCTAATATATATTAACGTAATACACGGTTCATAGGACTAGATAAGGGTGAGTAAGCTCGTCCTCTCCTACATCTCCGTGCCTCTAATATATGTTAACGTAGTACACTGTTCAGAAGACTAGATAAGGGTGAGTAAGCTCGTCCTCTCCTACATCTCCGTGCCTCTAATATATGTTAACGTAGTACAGGGTTCAGAAGACTAGATAAGGGTGAGTAAGCCCGTCTTTTCCTACATCTCCGTGCCTCTAATATATGTTAACGTAGTACACGGTTCACAGGACTAGATAAGGGTGAGTAAGCTCGTCCTCTCCTACATCTCC
Source organism: Serripes groenlandicus (assembly GCA_031761405.1). Lineage (NCBI taxonomy): Eukaryota > Metazoa > Mollusca > Bivalvia > Cardiida > Cardiidae > Serripes > Serripes groenlandicus. The sequence continues at coordinate 41,622,670 of JASEVX010000002.1, read as the reverse complement.
GTGCCTCTAATATATATTAACGTAGTACACGGTTCACAGGACTAGATAAGGGTGAGTAAGCTCGTCCTCTCCTACATCTCCGTGCCTCTAATATATGTTAACGTAGTACACTGTTCAGATGACTAGATAAGGGTGAGTAAGCTCGTCTTTTCCCCATGATATATCTCTTATTAGTTATTACTCAAACAAATCCTACTTTATGGGTACTCAAAAAATGTTTCCACAACATAGGGTTTGAGTGTCAAATAACGAGTTAAAACATTAAAGATGTCCCTTATCTAGCGGTCGGCCATGGTTCGCTTTATTCGCATGTCAATTCGAAAGATATTAACATCTGTTAGAGCTATACATTTCAGTCGATGGAGGTACAAAGGGGTATTGTTGAGTTTCCAAACAATTACCATTTCTCACATACAAAAAATCTGCACCAGATGATCTTGAAATGATTTTGGCAAACATGTGGAAAATCTATAAACGAATGTATAATAACTGAAAAGAGTTGAAACATTGTGGCCGAAAGAGAAACCTCTAACCCTGAGCTATTTCTTCTTTGGCCATAATTTGGTCAAACATCTTCGAATGTAGAGGCGTCAGAAATGGACTGTATGTGAGAGAAGGTTACGACTCTGGCCAAGCTTTGATCATATACAGCTTAGTTAAAACATTCACAGATACATAGCATTAAACAATCATAAAGTACATCCAAAGTATTTTCACCCCATTGTATGTTCACGAAAAATGTGCAGCCATTACAGCCTGGCACGAACAAACTTTACTCAAGCGGTCCTCCAGGTAAACCAACCTTGACGTTATTATTACTCGTGTGATTAATGACCGGCCTGCGTATCACTTCCGAAGAACCTTAATGTATACTACTTTTCTGAAGTTCTTGAAACCATTTATGACTGTATGTAGTTGGCGAACAGTAGAGCAAAACTATCCTGCGCCGATGCTAGTTGATTTGTATCTACACTGGTTTCAAGTCCCTTTCGGTTGACATATTAACATAACTTGATTCAGTAACGCACGTTAAAAGCTTTGTAATGAGACACATGAATATTCAACAAGAGAAAACACTACATTACCATTAATAAGACTAAAGAAAGCTCAAATACAAACTCCTTTATTAAAGATAAACAGATGGCTAACTCATTAAATAAAGATAAACAGATGACGAATTCATTAAATAAAGATAAACAGATGACGAATTCATTAAATAAAGATAAACAGACAAGGCATCCAAGTATAGATTGACAGACCCCCCCCCCCCCCTCAAATGATATACAAACATAATGACGACAAATTCCATTGAAATTCGAATTAATAGAAATTTAAAAAAATAAACATACATCAAAACCCTCGAATAGTATTAACAGAAGCCAAACTCTTTAAATATAGATACACAAGCAAAGAAAAAACACCTCATATACAGATACACGGACAACAAAAGCGCCACATATAGATATAAAGGCAATATAATCCTCAAATACAACTACATAGACAACAACAAACCCTAAAAACACGGATATACAGACAGCACAGCCCTTACTAACAGATTAACAGGCAACAACCCTCACACACAGATACACAGGTAGCAAAACCCTCAATTTCTGATACTGAAAACAGACTACAAAGCACCCAAATTAAGATAAGCCGGCAACGAAACCTGCGAACACAAACAAACAGACAACACAGCCCTTAATAAGATATTAACAGGCAACAACCCTCAACGCATCCTAACTATAATAAATAGGCAACGAGAACCGCAAATACAAATACACGGGTAACAAAACCCTCAATTTCATATAAACAGGTAACGGCCCTCATACACAGATAAACATTTTACAACCCACAAATATAGATACACAGATAACAAAATGCTTGTTTTCATATAATGTTAACAGATTAAAAAGCACCCAAGCTATAACAAGACGAATGTTTGACGCAAAGCGAAAAAGAGAAGCCGCAATTTTTCGTTGTACATGTAGAAATAAGAAAAAAGAACATTTAAATCGACAAACAACTGTAGACGGTAATATGCTGACATATTTATCCCTTTGAAGACTGTTGTATACTTCAAATTACCTCCCTTTAAGCAATACCAGGATGTTTACCTTGTGATGTGTATGAATAAGATTGATAAACATTGAAATGATATGAATGAAAACTATTATTTGAATTAGTAACAACATCAAAATCAAATTTAAGCCAAGATAAATGTGTACACATTTCATTAATTGTTTGTAGATACCCTAATGTATAGGTATGAATATAAAATTTAAAAACTTATAAACAAAATTTCATTTCAACATACTAAGTCTGTGAATCTCGCAGAAACCCCCATTTCATTATACCAAACATGTTAAAGTAAATTTAAGTATGAACCGTTCTTGTATGTACTGAAACTAGAAACGTCCGTTTGTGTATAAGTATATTTCCAATATTTGCGATTTTATATTGAGACTAGCTAACCCGGCACGACGTGAACTTCCTCTACCAAATTGGTTGTTGTATGTGGGAAACGGTTAGCTGCTGAACAGGTATTTAAATGTTTAACTCTGTTAAATATTTGTATTCCCTTGAAATTGTTTATTTAAATCGTCATACATGTGTATTATTAGACAAAGGTGTCAGACCAAATGGGAACTTCGTTTAATTGTGCGTATACTTAAAATTACCTCCCTTTAAGTACTACCAGGATTTTTTTCTTGTGATTCGTATGAATAAGTTTGATAAACATTAACATTTCAACGAGACGCAAAATTTATTTTGAAACAGATATTCCTGTGGTTTATATATGTTCATGACTGCACTTCTTCATCTAATTACTGCGTAATATATGATAGCATGTAAGGAACCATATTACATTTACCACGTGCCTCTCTTATTCATGGTTCCCGGTTTAACATACTATCGAACTAATAAAGCGTCTGAGGCAGGTAACCAATTCAGTTTACTGTTTAGACTAGATACAGTATGAATTTCGCTTAAATAAAAATGTACATACATTCAATTAATATACTGGCCTTTGTCTTTTGTTTTTAATTTGTAAAACTCGCACATGTATATAGGGTGTAAAAGGGATGTTTTAAAAGTCATTACCTTACATTAATGTACTTAGTAAGGACAAAGAGAAATCAAGATATGTGGTAGCGCTGGCAGGTCTAAATATTCTCTTTGTCCGAAATGTCTAAGCATCCCTACAGGAAGCCGCTTCCAATAAACCGGAAACGAAACCGGCACACACAGAAAAACAGTAGTAAATTGAACAATTTTCCACAAACAGACGCTTTATAACGCCTCTGCAGCAATGATAAATCATCCGAATGGTTGCGGGTTCAATCCACAACCGTGTCTTTCAAAGATACATCACAAAATACAGACAGATAAACAACAAAACACCCAAATACAGAACGACAACGAACTATCAAAAGGGTAAACTGTTACCTTGGATCACAGATATCGTGGTTTCCATGTCATATAATGTAGTTGAACTTAAGTCAAGGTTGTTAGTTTACACTATCACACTATCAGATGTTGTGGTTGTAAGTTGTTTGGTTGTTGTAGTTATAACTGTTCTTGTTGTTGTTAGATCTGGTACTGTTGGTTGAGTTGATGTCTGGAGCTGGGTTGTGATGTTTTCTATTTCAGAGTTTGCAGTGGAAGTTTTGTGTTCTGAAATACATACGAAATAGATACGACTTTATTTCTTATCTTCAAGTTACTAAATTCATCCTTTTTTCACATACAAACGCTTTCTGACGCCCCTTCGACTATTGAGAACAGTATAGAAAAAGGAGAAATTGCATATATCTAGCAATGTTTCCCTTTGGCACAATGCTTTTCAACTCAATTCAATAGTTATACAATAATTTATGAAGATTTCCCATATATTGGTCTAGACGTTTCCAAAGTCGTCTGCTACAAATTTGTTGTATGTTGGAAAGGGTTAAGCACCAGTTGCCCATATGTATCTTATTATGCACGAATGTATGCTATAATTGTAAATAAAGTACGCCAAGATCAGATTACACACTCGTGAAGTCTTATGTACATGTAGGTCTACATTTTGTGGGGAACACATGCATCAATACATGGTAAAACAAGTCCTTATATGCGCAAGTATATGTCAACCAGGGTCTAATCCCATCATCCTTACTTAGCGCTAAGTAATACTTAAATACTTATAAGCATGTTTCGTCTTTTTTGTTTCGCAATATTTTGTAAAACATGAATAGTTTATCTAGTTAAGGTTTGCGAATTACACTTAAAAATAAGAAACATAATACATGATTAACTTGATAAGATTCGTGTCGAGCCTCGATAGCTCAATTGGTAATGATTTCTGGCTGTTCATCCGGTGGTCGTGAATTCGAACATCGGAAATCCATTCTTTTTTTACGATGTTTGATGGAAAAAACATTGTGACTCGTCTTCATAAAGTCATTCTTCTGTCAATATGTTTTCAAAGTCGTCTGCCGCAGATGTGTTGAACATGTATGTCAGAGAAGGATTAAAGTTGCAGAATGGATGCAAACTGGTTTGGGACAGAATTTGGATCAAGCCTTACTTTTCGATATAACAATCTTATAACAAAATACTTTGCTTAGGACCTTGCGTTCAGTCTAGTAGTTTGGCAGCTCACTTTGTGTAACGTTTCGTAACAGAAGTGAAACAAAACTGTAAAGTGATTGATAGATTGGCTAGGGTTTGCTACCATAACAAGTAATTGAACATAGGGCCAATCTCTGACGATCATTTTACAATACTACTATTAGGGAATTGGGAAATTGGGAAGTCTCAGACTCGTAGAGAAGCGAAGCAGATTCATGATTTAGATTGTTGTTCTTTGAATAACTTACCACTTTGCCTTGGGTCTATGTCGGTACCATTGAAGCAAGATAGTGTTATACTGCAAGCTGAATGGTATAGCTCTATAAAGAACAATATATGTATATGAATTGTCGGTAGTATTTTAATAAATGAGAGGTAGTTCATTAGCTGTATTCCATGTACGATTTAAAAACGGTATCTGGTTATACCAGCCATTAGAAAATGTATAAGTTGGCATTTCTGAACACTGTGGCTTATCAGAATCAAAACAAGTTGAAAAGTGTAAATCTTGGTCAAACGATGCAGATGCCAACTTGTATTTTTTCCCATGGACGTGCTCATATATGTTTTTAAGCATTATTGTTGCATAGATATAAAGTTTTATTTATTTTATGAGTAAGATATAAAAATGTGCGCTACAGTCAACCACTGTTAATTCGGTTAATTTAAATATCCCAAATCATATCTGCCCTTTCGGAGATTGTCTCGGTGTGTGATGGTTAGAGCGTTCACATCGAGAGCGGAATACAGAGGTTCGTTCGGTTGCTACAAACTATGTTCAAAGGTGTAGTGGTGGATTACCTAATTGTCACTCGGGGTTGCGAGGATAGCATAACAACTGGTCGCAGAAAGAAATACGAGCAGTACTGGTAACGTGCCCAGGAAATGCCATGATAAATCTTTAATACTGTTTAAAGCGGCGTAGCACACCATGTAAATCAAATTTTGCTCGTCCAGAGTTGCAGGATCAACACAATTCATTTATTAAGTGAAACCTTTTGGACCGTAGATGCGTTCATACAAAACATAAGTAGTACAGGTAATTGAACCTCGAAACGCCTAGACATAACTGAACTACTATTAAAAGCAGCCTCAAACAACATTTAAATCAGAATGTGTACTTCCGAAGTTTCAGGAGCATCACGGATCTCATTGATAACCGAAAAACGTTCATTGGAAGTCTGAAACTGTAGACCCGTTCATGGGAACCGCAAAAGCAGTGGTATTGATTTTCTTATTATAAAATATTTGAAGGTTACTACCTCGACCTCTGAAAATCATACAGATTTTTTCGGTTCCAAGTTCACTATCCCCTGTGTGTGTCTTTTCGACCACTACTCTTATGGAATCGCCGTTAAACTTGTGCTGTTTGTTCACGGAAGTGTTAGTGTAGGTAATGTTGTCAACGGAGAATCGAATTATGTTAGTATTATTAGCATAGATGACATCAACTAATGCGTCAAAGTCCCTGCTTGCCGTTTGGCTGGTTGTTAATGTTAAATTGCATTCACAAAACGATCCTGAAAACATGCTGGCGTCCATTGCAACTGCCGGGCCTGAAAATGAACTTTCTTGGCAGGCGTGAATAGCTGGTAAATAGAAAAGGTGTTAATTATTAATTCCTTATGTCATTATATTCAAAACCTACATTGTATTAATCAGAGCTTTAGCTTATGAGAGTATTTCCTATTCCAATAGCCTTATTTGACACTCAAACCCTATGTCTAGACGATTATTTCGACTACCAAGACCATAGGAGTTTAGTTTTATCTTCAGAGAGAGAGAGTATTGGAAAAGACCAGGCTACCTTTTTTACCTATTCCTCATATTAACAAAACAAAATACAATATATTGGCGCCCAAGTAAAACCCCCCGTATGGTATCTGTTCATATTGTAAAGACTGTCTCAGTGGTGAAGTGATCCACCTTGAAAACGGGATCCAAGGGTTTGATCGTCGGTTGGGTCATTCCAAATAATTGGGAGTATTGGCTTCACCCTAATTGATCCCAGAGCTTTACGAATTATACATCTGTGTCAGGGTAAATAATACCGGTGGTACTGGTAGTTCATCAAAGAAACGCCGCTTACTGGTATACTGTTGAAAGCACCGTGAAACACTATTCAAACACAATCAATTGTATAATATAAATATATGCTTTGCTCATTGACCGAACTGTAAATTGTTCATCAGAAAATTCTTAAAATCGTACATGGACGAGTTTAATTGGGACTTTTACCCAATCTTTGTAGATTGAGAGTGCTCGCAAAGGAATCGCGTTTACCAATTATTAAGATATGCCTATTATTCCATGCAATCATGTCCGAATGAGTAATGCTTTCAGACGCCTATTACGGATACATGTTAACAGTTTTCTATATCCGGTTGCATGTTTTAAAATGAAATGATAATCATTTTGTTGTTACTAACATACTAGCTTCATAAGTACATTAATTCAATTACGTACTCAAGTTTTCGTATTCTTTTGGACAGTCATTTCTTATGTTTGACACATCTGATACATCTGAAACAGAAGAAAATTACGATTATACTAGTAAGCAAATGGTAATTTTGATTGGAAAAAATAGATAGAGATAGATATACACACATAGTTTCGTACGTGGTAAGTGCCACGTGGCGAGAGGGAGAATGGCGAAAGAGAGAGAGACAGAAAGACAGAAAGACAGACTTATACACATATATATATATATATCATGTACATGTATGTTCATCGATATCAAACTTTATTTTCCTTTATTCGTCCTTCTTTATTTCCACGAAAAGAATTACAATGCAAACTTGTATGCCATTTTTATAAATATCAGCCCGGACGTACGAGAAGGTGCAAGTTGACTTTCGTGAATAGTGTAGAGCAGGATCCGCCTGTGCAATCACACAATATTATCAATATCAAAACTGTTCACATATTACTTATATAAGCTTGTTAGAAGCTTTCTCAACTTGTTCAGATTTTATTAAGAGAGAGTAAATAAAGAAGCTGATATAATTCTTCATTATTCAGAAATACAAACATTTAACCCTTGTTACATTGACTGGCTCATTGTACTTATGTTCAAGGTCGAAAGATATCAATTCAATTCCTTCTTTGTTTCCTTGTTAATCAACAAGTTTCAACATTAATCGCAACACTTTCTTCAATAGAAATAACTCCGCTAAAATTGTGCGCATCATTTTGCAAACATTACCAGTACATCTAATACAGATTTAGGATCGGACTCCCTGTTATCGGTGTACTTTTTTGAAGAAATAATAATAATGCAAACTTAACTGTAAATTATATCCAGTGTTACTCGTTCTTTTATATGTCCTTGTTAATTAACTTAACACGAAATAATCATTCACTTCTGTGCAAAGTTCCAAAAAACGAGTACATCCTCAGCCATTTTGAAATAGACATTCAAGGGAAGCAATCACTCACCGGTGTAATTACAAAAAGCAATAGTATTGGTGGTCCTGTTGTATCAACTCTTTACAATATTGTGAGATTAAATGTGAAAATGATTATCCTATAAAACATTTGTCACTAGAACAATTATATTTAATTGAAATGTTGATTTATTAACTGTTCCAAACTATGAACTTATTTACACGATATTTTCATAATCAATTTGTTAAATTTTCTTATTGGCACAATTTAATCATATTTTTCAAAAATGACCAATTTCTTTGTTATTGTTTTAGTCCTTATAATAACATCCTTAATTTTCGTAACACAGTATATGATTTAGAAGTTTAAAAATAGCATATGTTAACATTTATAACCACCACAAACATACAGGCCAAACAAACTAAACACATTTTTTAGAATTTTGGTACCTAATTTCTTTCATGTTTTCTATAGTCGAGAAAACTTCACGGAATGTAATCATGTGACTTAAAATTCCTATGATGTCAGCAGCTAATAGACAACATGTTCAAATGTGAAATGTAAAAAATCAACAACAGGTTTTCTTCTAAAAAAATGACGTTTTTGTTGGTGAGAAGTCAGGGCATGTAGGAGTTTCATTTTATTATTGGTAACAATCATGATGTGTCGTAATTTCTGCGAATATTGATTTTTTGGGGAAAACAAATTGTAGCATTTAAAAGTCGGGATAACTGGGTTTTCTGATGGAATGAAACGACATCCAGTTGTGCGCGCGCAACAAAGAAAACACCGGTTTTGGGTTTACCTTGGTATTCGTGATAACACGATATTCGTAGAACCTACTATACAATGAAGTTCTACGAAAACAAATGTGTTTTTGGTGTGGACTATTTCATAGATCAACCTGGTCGCGGATGTTTTTGGTGTAAACTGACCTAAAAGGTCAGGATCTGTACAATATTATAATGTTATAGCATCTTCAAGAATTCGAAAAAAATTGTTAACAATATTACAAAATGTACCGCAAATGGCTTAAATTATTCGCTTGTTTTATATTAAGTTATCATAAGTTACAAATTGAATCTGGTCGTTTTAATGGCATTCCAAGAGAACAGAGGCTTTGTAAAGTTTGTTCTTCGAACCTTATTGAAAATGAATATCATTTGCGTTTATATTGTCCAAAATATTCATTTATCAGACAAAATCATCTTGGTAATATGCAATGGCCCAATATTTGTAAATTTAATTAATTACTGTCAAGTTCAAAACAGAAAGTACTAATAAATCTATGTACATACATTTCTGAAGGTCATTCTATTAGCGGTGACGTAATAAAGCTTGTTGCTGTTCCCTATCCTATTCTTACTGTGTACATTTTTAATTTGATATAGCAAATTTTTCTGACATATTGTATAGTTATATATGTATTTACTTTTGTCTAAGCCATATTCTTCCACTTTGTAAATGGCCATAGACAAATGTTGTCGATATTTGCTAATAAAGGTTAAATTACGCTAAATACATCCGCTGACTTGTTGATCTACACCATTATAGTCCCTAAAAAAAAGCTGACTTGTTGATCTACACCATTATAGTCCCTAAGAAAACCTGTGTTTGTGTAGAAATGAGTGTATACCATCACCAGAATGTGTTGAATATATGACATTGAGTTAAAATGCATTTTGAATGTGTATAGGATGCACTGGAAATGATTGATTTGATCACTTTTAGTATTTTAAACTTGTTTGAAAATGAAAGTAGAGAATGCTAAACACCGGTTTTTTCCGGGCCCGATTTGGTCCAAAATGACGGTAATCATTTTCGTCTGGTGAGTTCTTTCTTGCATAATGTATGACCCCACATTTTCTTTGGATTGTTTGAATGCTAGGAGGTAACTCTTTTCAATGATATATTGATATATGTTCTACATGAGAAACGCTTAAAAAGTGTGACAATTGAGAACTGAAACTGATCGATTAACATTGAAACAAAGAAGCAGTTTTGTTGGTGTATTGTAACCTAAAGGATTGAATTGGATTGAAATGAAATGAAATTATAGAGATCTTTAGATACGTTCGGCTAGGATTAGTCTGCGGCCTATTTATTGTATGTGGGAAAGGGTTACTGTGTCCACTTTACAATTGCAATACGTAAATCCCGTAGGGTTTGAGGGCAAATAAGTCTTAACAAATATTAATTTCGTTTAGAAAATAGCGTAGAATACTTGTTTTAGCTTAACGTATTTAACAGGGTTCGGTGTATAGGTAGCACGGGATATTTCTGAGTTGTTTGTATATATTGTTATGTATTGGCGGGATAAGTTCATTCAACCGGACGACAGCAAGCAGTTCACATTTTGTTTTCGATGGTTTATTACTGTTGACATCAACTACAAGTTGCATATAATGATGTCTAACATTCAAATCTGTCATTGACAAATTGACACAGGCTTCAAGAGTTTTTCAATACATTGTTTTTATCTCTGATTGTTCCTGGGCGAGACGGATTTCTAAACATATTGCTTTACTTCTCATTTCAGATGCTTAATTCATCAGATAAACATTTATTACAGACTGCCACATTACATGCATGTACTTCACTGTTTAGTTGCTTCTTGCTTAATAAATAGACTCGCCGTCTGGTATTTGCATATGGGCATTTGTAGCTTCATTTATACATTGGCAGAAGACCAAGAAATATTCCCTATCCCTCTAACTGGGTTTGTGAATTAGACACCGTTTCATACTCTACATTTTAACCTAACGCAAGGCAGTTACAGGAGTATGATGCAGCTTCGTTTTCGCGGAATCAATATGTTTAACTCACGGTTTGTTCCGGTTCTCCCCGGGAGCGACGTAGCTGCAATTTGAATGGTGGATTGGATTCCGTGAAATTTTTCAGAACATGTTGCAAATATAATACGTTGTGTTTTCTTGACAGGCAGATACGGATGTTTGTTTTTGTTTTTGTAAGTATGCGTGTTGAATAAAGATGTCAATGCTTAATCGAATAAGCGGCGTATAATCGAGCGCGCCGTCCTCCGACATCTCTTGTTGTTTTGGTCAGTGTGCGCGCATACTACAATGTTAATGTGAGAGTCCAACTCACACTTGGCATGTCGGGGCCAGATATTTGACATATCACGTGTTATGCTTCAGATTTGTGTTGTAAACATAACAATTAGACAGGAACAAAAAGGGTATTTGTGACATATCCCTTTAGACATCGCATAACATGTGATTAGTCAGAATACAGTTAAGCCGCGTCTGTCGATTTGGAATCTCGTTGACTCTATTATCTGGTTTAATTTAAACCTTTTTCCAGATACAACACATCTACTGCAGACAACTTTAAAAACATACATGAAACAAATTTAAAGAAAATATATTTACTTGAGTAGAGTTGAAAACATAGTATTAAAGGGAGAAAGTGCTGTTTTTGTTGTGAACAGATCGCTCACACAGCAATTCGACAGTTACACAGACTACTTGTTGCACATCCGACCTAGCATGGGTGAACCCTTATACGAGCGATACACAAGTGGGGGGGGTCTAAATTTTCGTTCACGTTTTGTCAAAAGTTGCATCTACGACTTTTGTATATACCTGCACGGTTTTCGGCACAAATGCATAATGATTATCACGCGGAAATTAAATGCGACGTTTTACATTTCCGTACTTGACTAGGTCAACATGTTGTAAAGTGCACTCAATAAAGTTGATTGTGTTATGGATTGCCTAAACCAGTAAGATCGCAGGAGATTTCATTGTTCGTAGAAACAGCTTTATCGCATAGCTAGGCTAAAGTGTAGTATATGAGTAATATTCATCACCAACAAGGAAAAGAGACAATCGGGTTACAACCGGTCAAACCACTTGACCCTTTCCCACATCAAGTAAATTTGAGGCAGACGACTTTTGAAAATATCTAAACAAAGCTATGGTGAATATATTTTAATTAATGCATACTTATTTAGAAGAAGTGAAAACTATGAACCAAATGTAGAAATTGATCTTATGATGAATAATTATTTCTCCATTTGCCACAGTATTTCAAATTCCTGTGCGACAGATGCGTCAAAAGTTATGTAAGGCTGCTTCTGTTTGTATGGTATGTTACGCCACTTTCGACAGTATTTCAACGACTTTAAACATGGTAGTAATGGCTATCCTCCGAGTCGCTCAGGTTTGCGGGATTAACATTACGACTGACTGACTTATGTCAGTATAAATGGACCAGTAGTACTGGTTAATTATACAGTAAACGCCGTGATATAACCGATAAAGTGTTGAAGGTGGCGTAAAACACCAAACAATCAATCAACTACAGTATTTCAGTCAGTAAAATAACTGCGTTTCCTGGGTCACATATCTGTACTGCCGGTTAGCTTATCCTTACAACAGAACATCGATCGTAGTGCTATACCGGGTCACATATCTGTAATGCCGGTTAGCTTATCCTTACAACAGCACACGGTCGTAGTGCTATCCTGGGTCACATATCTGTAATGCCGGTTAGCTTATCCTTACAACAGAACATCGATCGTAGTGCTATACCGGGTCACATATCTGTAATGCCGGTTAGCTTATCCTTACAACAGCACACGGTCGTAGTGCTATCCTGGGTCACATATCTGTAATGCCGGTTAGCCTATCATTACAACAGCACATTGATCGTAGTTCTATACCTGGTCACATATCTGTAATGCCGGTTAGCTTATCCTTACAACAGCACACGGTCGTAGTGCTATACCGGGTCACATATCTGTAATGCCGGTTAGCTTATCCTTACAACAGAACATCGGTCGTAGTGCTATACCGGGTCACATATATGTAATGCCGGTTAGCTTATCCCTACAACAGAACATCGGTCGTAGTGCTATCCTGAGTCACACATCTGTAATGCCGGTTAGCTTATTCGCATATCAATTACTAAGACATTTACATCTTTTAGAGCTATATACATTTCAGTCGGTGGAGGTACAAAGGGGCATTGTTAAGCCTCCAAACATTAACCCTTTCCCTCATGCAACAAATAGGAACCAGATGATTTTGAAATGAGTTTGGCAAAGTGTGGAAAATCTATAAATGAAAGTATAATAACTGAAAAGAGTTGAATCATTGTGGCCAAAAGAGAAAACTCCTCACACTCAGCAATTTCTTCTTTGGCCATACTTTGTGTCAAACATCGTCTCATGCTGAGGTGTCAGAAAGGGACGGTATGTGGGAGAAAGGTACGGCTCTGGCCGAGCTTTGAGCATGTACCGCTTAGTTAAAGCATTCACAGTCAGACATCACATTAAATAATCATACAGTACATCCAAAGTCTTATCAACCCATTGCATGTTCATGTAATGTCGAAAAATGTGCAGCAATTACAACCTGACACGAACAGACTTTACTTAACCGGTCCTCCAGGTTAACCAACTTTGACGTGATTATGTATAGCTTAGTTAATCATTTCCCCCATACAGACGCTTTCTGACGCATCTGCAGCAGACGACCTTTGAAACCATTGTGGCAAAATGATAAATTGCTCATGGTGAACAATTTTCCATTTTGCTACAATATGTTAATCTCTAGTTTATAATTAAATCCAAATTGATGGAGCTTTTGCACGCATTTGTCCATATGGTTTCAAAGTCGTCTGTTGCGGATTTGTTGTATGTGGGAAAGAGTTAAAGCATTCACAGTAAAGTATTCATACATTGCATTAAATAACCACACAGTACATCCAAAGTCTTTTCACACCATTGCATGTTCATGTAATGTCGAAAAATGTGCAGCAATTATAACCTGACACGAACACATTTTATTCTGGAAAAAAAAATTGTTTAATTAAAGTGACATTTTTAAACATCGTGTATTTGTCTTGGAACTTTATTTTCAAAGATAGAGAGACAGAGTGACGGAAAAACAGAAAGCCATAGAGACAAAAACATATTCAGAAACAAAGGGATTGAGAGACAGAGAGAGGGAGATAAAGAAAGACAGGCAAAGAGACATAGCCGATACAAAGCTTGATGGAGGATGGGAGACAGGCACACAGACATGCATATACATAATACGAGTTAAACTGTTTAGGAAAATGGGCACGTGTGTTTGCTTAAAATATATTATGTAGAGTTGTCGTTCGTTACACTCACAAGCGAAAGTCAGTGAGAAGTAAGGAACACATAGCGTTGCATCAGAAAATTATCGAAATCAGCACAAAAAAAGTACATGTTAACAAAATATATCTTACTTGCAAATACAACTGGTACAAATCAAGAGTAGTACACGAACCGAGATATTCCCCATATTGTTAACTAAGTAAATATCTTCAGAAATGGAAAACAACCCGGAAGAGTTTGATTTGATACAACGCGTAAGTTAAATCATAAAACCACTTTTCTAAGCATTGTACATGTATATCCGTTTTAATCGAGATATAAGTAAACATATGAATGACTGCATCTTAAATGTGCAATTATATCGGACTGTATTAGTTGACAACAATGACCTGACCCTGACCTTTGTCGAGTCTAGCCGCCATTTGAGCAAGTGTATGAGAAAAGGTATAAAGTTGGCATTTCTTAGCAGTGCAGGTTCAGATCAATTTGTTCACCCGATCGGTTTTTATTAGTATCTACACAATTATAAAATAATATTCTTACAAGCTTGTCTAAGTTATAATGTTTTACAGTGTAAATCTTGATCAGACTGTGTGGATGAACATGCTGATCTGGATTTTTATTGTTCACAAAAGCCAACTTGTATCTTGTCCCATATACGGATTCATTTGATGTCTGATTTACTCTCTATGTAACGGGATTGTATATAGGAACTTTAACGTTATACTAATGGGACTACAGCTCTTGCCCTGTTGTCAAGCGATGCATATAGGACTAACTAACATATACACGGATAGTTAAGCCTTATACTATCAGGTATGTTCATCAATATCACACTCTATTTTCCTTTATTCGTCCATCTTTATTTCCACGAAATTAACCACATCATTACAATGCAAACATATATACCATTGTAATGCATATCAGCCTGGAAGTACGAGAAGGTGCAAGTTGACTTTTGTGAACAGTGTAGAGCAGGATACGCCTGTGTATTCGCACAATCTTAGCAAGATCCAAACTGTTCACATATTACTTACATAAGCTTGTTAGAAGCTTTCTCCACTTGTTCAGATTTTTTATTAAGACAGAGTAGACATAGAGACTGATCTAATTCTTCATTATTCAGAAATGCAAACTCTTATCCTTTTCACATTGACTGGCTCATACATATAGTACTTATGTTCAATGTCAAAATGTACCAATTAAATTCCTTCTTTGTTTCCTTGTAAATCAACAAGTTTCAATCCTAAATCGCAACAATTTTACAGGACACCCATATCATTGAAAATAATATGTCCAGTATGTTGTCCGCCCAATAAATGTAGAAGCCTCTGTTCAACCATCACCAAATTTGCCCAGAATGTGTATTGGCATAATATCTTAGACAAGTACGATATCTAAGCTATATTGCTCTTGTCACTCGAGAGTTATCGCATTTAATTATAGAAAATACCTAAAATTGGTCTTGTCTGCTCAATAACCAAATTTAGTCAGAAAGCGTATTAGCATAATATCTTGGACAAGTTTGATAACTCTATTGACTCGAAAGTTATCGCCCTTTAATTATAGAAATTACCCAAAATGGGTGTTGTCCGCTTAACTACTTTAGAAGCCTTTGTCCAATCACCACCGAAATTGGTCAAAATGTGTATTGGCATAATATTTTGGTTAATTTTGTAAAAATGGGTCATGTCAGGTTTAAAACGTATCACTAGTTTCACAATATAGCCCGACTATTCAGAGTTATGGCCCTTGTATTACCTAAATTACATAAAGTTTATGTTGTCCGTGCTGTAACTCGAATACAGTTTATTTCATCATCGCCGTTTGATACTGTACTATTTAACCAAACATTTATAGGAGCATTATGCAGCCTCGCTTTCATGGAATCAATATGTTTAGCTCATGGTTTGTTCTGGTTCTCCTAAGGAGCGAAATAGGTGGATTGAATTCAGTGAAATTTCACAGAACTTATTGCAAATATAATACGTTGTGTTTTCTTGACAGGCAGATACTGGTGTTTGTTTTTAGCTCACTAATCGAATAATAATGAGGGCTTTACTACTCGCCCCGGCGTCGGCGTCGGCGTCGGCGTCGTACGAGTTCAAGTTTTTATACATTTTTATACAATCCAGTTTTTACATTATATATATTTAAATATATGTATCAATTCATTTACTTTTACATATATAGTATATATGATTAAATAGTATATAATGAAATAGTTCTTAAGTGAAAAAGCGGCGTATAGTCGAGCTTGATGTCTTCCGACAGCTCTTGTTGTTTTGGTCGGTATGCCTTCAGAATAAAATGTTAATGTTTCACCTTGGCATGTGAGAGGCCAACTCACATTTGATATAGCGGTGTCAGTTAATTCACCTCTCACGTGTTATGCTGCAGGTTTGTGTTGTGTAAACGGGCATCCCAGATAACAATTATACAGGAACAAATAGGGTACTTGTTACATATCCCTTTAGACATCGAATATAATGTGATTAGTCAGACTACAGTTAAGCCGCGTGTGTAGATTTGGAATCTCGTTGACTCTCTTATCTGGTTTAATCTAAACCTTTTCCAGATAAAACACATCTACAGCAGACGACTTTGAAAACATACATGAAAAGAATATATAGAAAATATACTTACTTGAATAGAGTTGAAAACATGTAGTAAAGGGAGAAAATACTGTTTTGGTTGTGAACAGATCACTCAAACAGCAATTCGGCAGTCAAAAGTTGCATCTACCACTTTTGTTTATACCTGCACGTTTTTTAGCACAACTGCATGATGATTACCACGCGCTAATTAAATGTAACGTATCAATTTCCGTATTTGACTATACTGATTGATTGGGTTTAACGCCGTTTTCAACAATTGTTCAGTTATATCACGACGGCCAGTTCACCTACTCATGCATTTCCTAGTTTTCTCACACCAGTACTCCACACAACAATCTTCCCAAACAACTGGCTGCTTTTTTCACATAGTGTTAGCCCATTGGTGGAGGACGAATGACGCATGTCGCATTGACTTTCGTCAATCGTCGGAAAGAAAGTTGGCCGAGCCGGGATTCGAACTCACAACCACTGGATTGACAGCCCGCGTCGCTACCGACTAAGCTACCGGGGCTCGGCATTTGACTATATCAACATGTTGTAAAGTGCATTCAATAAAGTAGGATTTGCAAGAGCTTTCATTGTTCGTAGATATAATAAGACCCCTTTTCGCATAGCTAGGCTAAAGGGTAGTATATGAGTGATATTCATCAACAATATGGTAAGGAGACAATTGGATAACACAAGTTCTAATCACTTGACCCTTTCCCACATAAAGTAAATCTGAGGCAGACGACTTTTTAAAACATCTAGACAAAGCTATGGTATATATTTTAATTAATGTTGAACTATTCAGAAGAAGTGAAAACAATGTACAGAAAGTAGAAATTGTTCTTATCATGAATGATTTCTCCATTTGCCACAGTGTTTTCAAATTCCTCTGTTTGTATGGTATGTTACGCCACTTTCTACAGTATTTCAAAGACTTTAAACATGATAGTTATGGCTATCCTCTGATTCGCTCAGGTTTGCGGGATTAGCATTACAACTGACTGGCTGATGTCAGGATAAATGGAAGTGTAGTACTGGTAACTTATCCAGGACACGCCTTGGTATAACCGATAAAGTCATGAAAGAGGCATAAAACACCAAACAATCAATCAAGTTCAGTCTTTCAGTCAGTCATATCACTGCGTTTCCTGGTTCACATATTCGTACTGCCTGATAGCTTTTCCTTACAACAGCACATCGGTCGTAGTGCTATCCTGGGTCATATATCTGTACTGCCGGTTAGCTTATCCTAACAACAGCACATCGGTCGTAGTGATATTCTGGGTCACAAATCGGTTCTGCCGGTCAGCTTATCCTTACAACAGCACATCGGTCGAAGTCCAATCCTTGGTCACATATCTGTCGGACCCTCTAATCACTCCACCACAGAGACGTCCAAACAAACTTAGATAGCTCAGTCGATCACAACAAGGTAACGATCAATGGGTCACGAGTTCGAATCGTTGTTCTATCACCATTGTGTCTGACCATTCTTTACCAGCTGATGATATCTAAGACCAATTCGAATTTCGGTCATGTCAGATAAAAATAAATAGGTCATTCGTGTTGCACCAATGCGCTTCAAAGTATTTCTTGGAAGGTGGCCAGTCGCTTTGGAAGACTGGCGTTTGTTGATGACAGAAAGCTAGTTTGCATATAAGTAGGTAAACTTATCCCCTTGACATAACTGAAAGACTGTTTAAAGCTGCGGTAAAGTTAAATAAAAAGAACATCAACAACACATGATGTCGTTGTTTGTTTGTTTTACGCCGTTTTCGACCGTATTCAAGACAAATCGATTTCCATTCCACGACTTCCTGGCCATCCTATCACACTCCCATCAAACTTAAATATCACAACACTATCACACTTATATGCCCTATCTAAAATATCAAAGGGTTCTCCAAACAACTTGTCTCCAACATAACTATCATACTATTATACCACTTTTCTTCAACATCACTTTTACATTTTTTCCTATTCCCACTACTTCATTCGCACTCTTTTTCACTTCCACACCTCTTCCCCATCTTTTTATTACTCTTCTCCTTTCAGACTTTAGTCTCATTCTCCTGCCACATGACATTCGACAAATGATCACACTTCTTCGTCACACTATTATCACACTTATATAATGCTTTCCCCTAAAATATTGCTCCCACTTTTCTCTCACCACAATTCCACACTTCTCTTTCGCACTCATATTTTTCCACCTCAATTTCACACTTCTAAATATTCTTATCACATCTCACTTTCAGACTGCCTTTGCCACCCTTTCATACGTCTATGTCACACTCATATCACACTGTCTTCACGATTCTATCACACTTCTCTGTCACACTCTTATCACACTTCTCCGTCACACTCTTATCACACTGCTCCCTCACACTCTTATCACACTTCTCCCTCACACTCTTATCACACTTCTCCGTCACACTCTTATCACACTTCTCCTTCACACTCTGATCACACTTCTCCGTCACATTTCTCCCTCATTGTCGCTTCACACTTCTCCTTCACACTTATGGCAGACTTCTCCCTCGATGTCGCTTAACATTTCTTCCTCACACTCATATCCAACTTCTACCCCAGGATCATCCCACACTTCTCATTCACAATTCTGCCTCACTTTTCATGTACACTTTTATCACATTTCTCCCTCACTTCTCCCTCACACTTGTATCACACGTCTCCCTCAAAGTTATATCATACTTGTCTCTCATAAACGCTTTACATTTCTCCCTCATACGCGCTTCAGACTTCAACTAAGCACTTATATCACACTTCTCCATCACACTCATATCACACTTCTTCCTCTCTATCATAACACGTATTAATGCTCGGTTCAGACTTCTTCCTCACACTCATATCACATTTCTTCTTCACACTCAAATTACATTTCTTATGCCTCCCATCTGTCATTTTGCGTGATACATTTCTAACAATGTCTTACAAGGAAAAGAATAACGGCCCTTCATTTGTTTCCTGGCAAAAATTGCGCAACTCAATTGCGATTAAATCTCTGTCATATAAACTGGCATAAAAACAAATTTGGTATCATATCAGTATGGTATCTGATTTATGCCGTCTTGTGTTGACACGTATACTGGTTGTGTCGATGTACCCACCAATTAAGTGTAGTACGAATCACTGTTTCCCATGTCCTTGATGTTTTCACTGCAATATATCTTCACCAGTCAGACCGTATCAGGCATTCGCACGTACGCAAATGCGAACACTTCCCCAGAAAAAATGAAGAAAAAAAAAAGGTTTAAATATGCAATAAAGACTTAAGGTTGATAGGGGTAAGGACTATGAAGAATGAAGAATGGGTATCAGCCTGCCGCTTCGTGCAGTTTGGTCAGAACTGCCTCGGTGAGGTAATGGTGCGAAGTGTTTCAGACGGGTGAACTGGCGTAAGGATAAGCTTCAAATCAGCACTGATAATGTACACAGGAAACTCCGTAAACTGACTGAAATTCTGTTTAGGGCCATATATAATTTCCCCCCCAAACAGTTGTAAACGTCATCTGTTTCATCGAAAGAGTTATATGTGACCTATGGATATAAATGTTGAAGCCGCCGTTAATTACAGGTTTGATACAAAGATTTACGTCTGAAAGTAAGCCAACATGCATGCATATGTTTTATATATATAGTTTATTTTATTTATTCAACGAACCATGTGGCAAAGCTATAAGTTACAACAATACAAACAGTAAACATACAAGAAATGACACGTGAAACATAGCAGTATGTCATTTTCTAAAACAAACATATCAGATCTAAGACTAAGGTCTTAAAGAAAATGGAGAGTTTTCTTACCATACGCCTACTTAATATCAACGAGCTTTATCATCGGAATTAACCGTGCGTCCGTGATCTAAGTGCATCCTAACTATATAAATTCTGACAATGATCCAGCCTATTGATTGTTAAGGAAAAGCGCCCTACACTTAACAAGAGGCCGACAGTCTACCTATGTACCACTGTGTAACTTAACTAACTATATCAATTCTGACAATGATCCAGCCTATTGATTGTTAAGGAAAAGCGCCCTACACTTAACAAGAGGCCGACAGTCTACCTCTGTACCACTGTGTAACTTAACTAACTATATCAATTCTGACAATGATCCAGCCTATTGATTGTTAAGGAAAAGCGCCCTACACTTAACAAGAGGCCGACAGTCTACCTATGTACCACTGTGTAACTTAACTAACTATATCAATTCTGACAATGATCCAGCCTATTGATTGTTAAGGAAAAGCGCCCTACACTTAACAAGAGGCCGACAGTCTACCTCTGTACCACTGTGTAACTTAACTAACTATATCAATTCTGACAATGATCCAGCCTATTGATTGTTAAGGAAAAGCGCCCTACACTTAACAAGAGGCCGACAGTCTACCTATGTACCACTGTGTAACTTAACTAACTATATCAATTCTGACAATGATCCAGACTATTGATTGTTAAGGAAAAGCGCCCTACACTTAACAAGAGGCCGACAGTCTACCTATGTACCACTGTGTAACTTAACTAACTATATTAATTCTGACAATGATCCAGCCTATTGATTGTTAAGGAAAAGCGCCCTACACTTAACAAGAGGCCGACAGTCTACCTATGTACCACTGTGTAACTTAACTAACTATATCAATTCTGACAATGATCCAGACTATTGATTGTTAAGGAAAAGCGCCCTACACTTAACAAGAGGCCGACAGTCTACCTATGTACCACTGTGTAACTTAACTATCTATATTAATTCTGACAATGATCCAGCCTATTGATTGTTAAGGAAAAGCGCCCTACACTTAACAAGAGGCCGACAGTCTACCTATGTACCACTGTGTAACTTAACTAACTATATTAATTCTGACAATGATCCAGCCTATTGATTGTTAAGGAAAAGCGCCCTACACTTAACAAGAGGCCGACAGTCTACCTATGTACCACTGTGTAACTTAACTAACTATATTAATTCTGACAATGATCCAGCCTATTGATTGTTAAGGAAAAGCGCCCTACACTTAACAAGAGGCCGACAGTCTACCTCTGTACCACTGTGTAACTTAACTAACTATATCAATTCTGACAATGATCCAGCCTATTGATTGTTAAGAAAAAGCGCCCTACACTTAACAAGAGGCCGACAGTCTACCTCTGTACCACTGTGTAATTTAACTAACTATATCAATTCTGACAATGATCCAGCCTATTGATTGTTAAGGAAAAGCGCCCTACACTTAACAAGAGGCCGACAGTCTACCTCTGTACCACTGTGTAACTTAACTAACTATATCAATTCTGACAATGATCCAGCCTATTGATTGTTAAGGAAAAGCGCCCTACACTTAACAAGAGGCCGACAGTCTACCTCTGTACCACTGTGTAACTTAACTAACTATATCAATTCTGACAATGATCCAGCCTATTGATTGTTAAGGAAAAGCGCCCTACACTTAACAAGAGGCCGACAGTCTACCTCTGTACCTCTGTGTAACTTAACTAACTATATCAATTCTGACAATGATCCAGCCTATTGATTGTTAAGGAAAAGCGCCCTACACTTAACAAGAGGCCGACAGTCTACCTCTGTACCACTGTGTAACTTAACTAACTATATCAATTCTGACAATGATCCAGCCTATTGATTGTTAAGGAAAGGCGCCCTACACTTAACAAGAGGCCGACAGTCTACCTCTGTACCTCTGTGTAACTTAACTAATTATATCAATTCTGACAATGATCCAGCCTATTGATTGTTAAGGAAAAGCGCCCTACACTTAACAAGAGGCCGACAGTCTACCTCTGTACCACTGTGTAACTTAACTAACTATATCAATTCTGACAATGATCCAGCCTATTGATTGTTAAGGAAAAGCGCCCTACACTTAACAAGAGGCCGACAGTCTACCTCTGTACCTCTGTGTAACTTAACTAACTATATCAATTCTGACAATGATCCAGCCTATTGATTGTTAAGGAAAAGCGCCCTACACTTAACAAGAGGCCGACAGTCTACCTCTGTACCTCTGTGTAACTTAACTAACTATATCAATTCTGACAATGATCCAGCCTATTAATTGTTAAGGAAAAGCGCCCTACACTTAACAAGAGGCCGACAGTCTACCTCTGTACCACTGTGTAACTTAACTAACTATATCAATTCTGACAATGATCCAGCCTATTGATTGTTAAGGAAAAGCGCCCTACACTTAACAAGAGGCCGACAGTCTACCTATGTACCACTGTGTAACTTAACTAACTATATCAATTCTGACAATGATCCAGCCTATTGATTGTTAAGGAAAAGCGCCCTACACTTAACAAGAGGCCGACAGTCTACCTATGTACCACTGTGTAACTTAACTAACTATATCAATTCTGACAATGATCCAGCCTATTGATTGTTAAGGAAAAGCGCCCTACACTTAACAAAGATACTATGAGCCGTCCCGCGAGAAAACCAACATCATGGCTTCTGCGTAATGTATCGACGCAGACTGATCCAGGCCGACACATTCCGTCTCAGGTGGATAGAGTAATGAATCCTGAAACAAAAAAATCCACAGGAGGCGAAAAGTGTCAGCCGGGTAAGCCTGTGCGGCATCCTTAGGCTGATCCGGGGCGAGACATTATGCAGAGTCCACACTGTTGGTTTTCTCGCAGGACGTCTCATATGTATTCCATGTAATCACAAAAAAAGGTAGGAATCCGCTGTGGTCGAGTGGTTAGCGTCGGGGATTTGAAACAGGGTGTCCCGGGTTCCATGCACAGTCGTGGCACTATGGTCATGGTGGATTGCATTTTCTTGCCTAGTACTGATTTGTTTACCCAAGGATCATGAATAAGTGAACTGTCGACGTGATATAACTGAAATAATGTTGAAAGCGGCGTAAAACCCAAATCAAACAAATAAAAAAAGGTGGGATATATTCAGGTTATCCTATTAAACTAACCGAGAACTCGGCTGTCTTCAAATTACTGTTTTTTAACTAGCACATGTCCAAGCGTTTAGTGTGTTAGGACAATCTCAATACACCCCAGATCGCTCTTTGTTTCATGGAGACAATAATATCGTGTTAAAATCATGAATACATAATCGTTTTATTTTGTTGTTTATTTATTTACAGGCTATGCAATAAATCTACTTGTGGTTATGCTTGTTTATGCTTTCAGTATGTGCTAAAAGGATGCTCCTAGAACACACCAGATGGAATGTTGGATTTAAAAAAGGGGGAGCATGTACGTCTGTGCGTTTACTCGATTTCAATCCAGGTACGACCCTGCCAGTTATGAATGGCATCGTATACTGTGTCTATCTATTTAAGAACCATATATGCAGTACGAGTGCCTGTTTCCTATGTCCCTTCTGTTTTGTACTACAGTGTTATGTATAAATGAATATATGCAAAGTGCAGAATGTAGTGACAGTTCGTAGAAGGGAGGTAAAACGAAATATAGTCATGTACTGAACAAAATATAGACAAACCAGTGTTGTTCGGAGCAGAATAAATAGCGCTCATCGTGATATAAATGTAATATAGACAAGTCAGTATAGATAACTCGTCAAACAGGATCGGTGACATGTAGACAGGCGTCCACAGTGCCATACTGGTGCTGTTAGGAGCAGCATAAACACCGCTCACCGTGATATAAATGAAATATAGACAAGTCAGTATAGATAACTCGTCAAACAGGATTGGCGACATGTAGACAGGCGTCCACAGTGCCATACTGGTGCTGCTAGGAGCAGCATAAACACCGCTCATCGTGATATAAATGAAATATAGACAAGTCAGTATAGATAACTCGTCAAACAGGATTGGCGACATGTAGACAGGCGTCCACGGTGCCATACTGGTGCTGCTAGGAGCAGCATAAACACCGCTCATCGTGATATAAATGAAATATAGACAAGTCAGTATAGATAACTCGTCAAACAGGATTGGCGACATGTAGACAGGCGTCCACAGTGCCATACTGGTGCTGCTAGGAGCAGCATAAACACCGCTCATCGTGATATAAATGAAATATAGACAAGTCAGTATAGATAACTCGTCAAACAGGATTGGCGACATGTAGACAGGCGTCCACGTTGCCATACTGGTGCTGTTAGGAGCAGCATAAACACCGCTCATCGTGATATAAATGTAATATAGACAAGTCAGTATAGATAACTCGTCAAACAGGATTGGCGACATGTAGACAGGCGTCCACGGTGCCATACTGGTGCTGTTAGGAGCAGCATAAACACCGCTCACCGTGATATAAATGAAATATAGACAAGTCAGTATAGATAACTCGTCAAACAGGATTGGCGACATGTAGACAGGCGTCCACAGTGCCATTCTGGTGCTGTAAGGAGCAGCATAAACACCGCTCACCGTGATATAAATGTAATATAGACAAGTCAGTATAGATAACTCGTCAAACAGGATTGGCGACATGTAGACAGGCGTCCACGGTGCCATACTGGTGCTGTTAGGAGCAGCATAAACACCGTTCACCGTGATATAAATGTAATATAGACAAGTCAGTATAGATAACTCGTCAAACAGGATTGGCGACATGAAGACAGGCGTCCACGGTGCCATACTGGTGCTGTTAGGAGCAGCATAAACACCGTTCACCGTGATATAAATGTAATATAGACAAATCAGTATAGATAACTCGTCAAACAGGATTGGCGACATGGAGACAGGCGTCCACGGTGCCATACTGGTGCTGTTAGGAGCAGCATAAACACCGTTAACCGTGATATAAATGTAATATAGACAAATCAGTATAGATAACTCGTCAAACAGGATTGGCGACATGGAGACAGGCGTCCACGGTGCCATACTGGTGCTGCTAGGAGCAGCATAAACACCGCTCACCGTGATATAAATGAAATATAGACAAGTCAGTATAGATAACTCGTCAAACAGGATTGGCGACATGTAGACAGGCGTCCACAGTGCCATACTGGTGCTGTTAGGAGCAGCATAAACACCGCTCACCGTGATATAAATGAAATATAGACAAGTCAGTATAGATAACTCGTCAAACAGGATTGGCGACATGTAGACAGGCGTCCACAGTGCCATACTGGTGCTGCTATGAGCAGCATAAACACCGTTCACCGTGATATAAATGTAATATAGACAAGTCAGTATAGATAACTCGTCAAACAGGATTGGCGACATGTAGACAGGCGTCCACAGTGCCATACTGGTGCTGTTAGGAGCAGCATAAACACCGCTCACCGTGATATAAATGAAATATAGACAAGTCAGTATAGATAACTCGTCAAACAGGATTGGCGATATGTAGACAGGCGTCCACAGTGCCATACTGGTGCTGTTAGGGGCAGCATAAACACCGCTCATCGTGATATAAATGTAATATAGACAAGTCAGTATAGATAACTCGTCAAACAGGATTGGCGACATGTAGACAGGCGTCCACATTGCCATACTGGTGCTGCTAGGGGCAGCATAAACACCGCTCATCGTGATATAAATGAAATATAGACAAGTCAGTATAGATAACTCGTCAAACAGGATTGGCGACATGTAGACAGGCGTCCACAGTGCCATACTGGTGCTGTTAGGAGCAGCATAAACACCGCTCATCGTGATATAAATGTAATATAGACAAGTCAGTATAGATAACTCGTCAAACAGGATTGGCGACATGTAGACAGACGTCCACAGTGCCATACTGGTGCTGTTAGGAGCAGCATAAACACCGCTCATCGTGATATAAATGTAATATAGACAAGTCAGTATATATAACTCGTCAAACAGGATTGGCGACATGTAGACAGGCGTCCACAGTGCCATACTGGTGCTGTTAGGAGCAGCATAAACACCGCTCATCGTGATATAAATGTAATATAGACAAGTCAGTATAGATAACTCGTCAAACAGGATTGGCGACATGTAGACAGGCGTCCACAGTGCCATACTGGTGCTGTTAGGAGCAGCATAAACACCGCTCACCGTGATATAAATGTAATATAGACAAGTCAGTATAGATAACTCGTCAAACAGGATTGGCGACATGTAGACAGGCGTCCACAGTGCCATACTGGTGCTGTTAGGAGCAGCATAAACACCGCTCATCGTGATATAAATGTAATATAGACAAGTCAGTATATATAACTCGTCAAACAGGATTGGCGACATGTAGACAGGCGTCCACAGTGCCATACTGGTGCTGCTATGAGCAGCATAAACACCGCTCACCGTGATATAAATGTAATAGCGTTACAAGTATTGTAAAACATAAATTATCTATGATATAACTTTAAAACTGTAAAAGAAGAAGAATATCGCCGTGATATAACTAAAGTATTTTGAAAGCATCTAGTAAAACGCCATGTGCCGTGATATGACGATAAGCCTCTTAAGGATGTACTGAACTGAAAAGTGGATTTTTCATAATATTTAACTTTTGTTGTAACGTTGTTTTTTTTAAAGTTTGATGTATGTTAAATAAAAAAAACACACAAAAAAAGGATAGGGTAGTGGGATTTATCTTTTGCTAGATCAATTTATGAAAGCCTTATCATATGCATTTTTTTGCTATTTTAGCACATGAAAAAAAAAATCACGCAAATTGCCAATATTTGAAAGATGATATGCTAATTGATTGTCTTCTTGTGGTTTAAATCTCATTCTGAAGTTATTGTATCCATATATTTGGGAGTTCATGTGATACGTTGTAATTAAACCTGAAAAATAGACACTTTTTTTCCCTAATGAGAACCCATATTTGTCAGGGTGTAAGAATAGACAAATTTAAAACTTTGAAATAAGGGAAAAACATATTTATAATATTTAACTTTTTCTGAAACTTCTTCAGGTTATTGCAATAACTATCATTTATCAAAAATTAAAAAGAAAAGTATATGTCATTGGGCAAAATTTTCAGTTTTTCTTGTCTGAATGGCTAAAAAATGTTAAAATATGATTAAATATTTATTTATTTTTCAAACATATCTTCAAATGTCATAAAAATCTTCCAATATTTTCTACTTTTTTTTAAAACAATGTGATACTATACAAGTTCTAGATTAAAATTGATATATTTGGACTTTAATATGTACTTTTTACCCAGTTATATTTCTTAATCAAACATGGCTACTGGACAGCGGCTCACAAAATAATTGGAAGGCGCACGAAAAAATTAGGCCCTTTGTCTAAACCAATTTTAAACCACTTTTTGTTTTTTTTAATTCAACTTCTCAGTTCAGTACATCCTTAAGATAAGAGTTAAACACCATGTTCCGTGTTATGACGATAACACTGTTTAAAGAAGAGTAAATCACCATATGTCGTGATATAACTAAAAATGTTTTTAAAGCAGATGCCTTTAAATAAAATTGCAATATCTCAACTCAATTTTATTTGGTAAGTCGTCATATACGTGCCATTGGTAATTTGCAAGTATATTCTCGTAAAGAATATGTTCCAATGACTATTTACTATTTGAAGAAAATAAGTTAATACATCGAGCGATAAAATATCATGAAGTTTATAAATATTATGTTTCTATAATTCCAACAAACAAGACGAAAATGATATTCAGATTCAAAAACCTGTTGCAAAGAAAACATGCACGTTCTATTGCTCCGTTCGATTCCTTAGTATCTGCCCAGTTCGATCGCTCATTTATGTCCAGCAATTCGAAAGTGTTAATTGGTGTTTTAGTTTGTCATTTTGAATAGTTAGTAGATATTATTCAAGTTCAACAGACTAACGTTTTACTACATGCAGACACAATTTAACTCGTCTACGGCAGACGACTTTTGAAGACATTGTGGCAAAAGGAAAAATTGTTCATTATGAGCAAGTTATTCTGTTATCATAATAGTTTTATCTTTAATCAATAAGTATACTCACATTTATTGCGTTCACCATAGTCTCCTTGATGTTTTCAAAATCGTCTGCTGTAGACTTGGCATTTATTGGAAAGGGTGGGTCAAGAGATAGACTAGATCAAATGACGATTAGATCGTGTTAATTGGTCGATATTGCTAAAAGCGTCAACAACTATGACGCTAATTGAGGACTGTGTGTCACCACGAATTTCTATTGCATGCCGCTAGCAGTACTTTGGTCTCTCAATAAACGTGTTTTCAAGTAGATCTACATTACCAGACGATGCCATTCAATTCGGTGACAAGTGTCCGTTATGTTGACTTTACCTAGACCTCAAGAATCTCATCATAATAGATAATATTGGGGGAAATATTGATAATGATGAGAAATATCATTGATTTTCACATTTTATACAGAGTAACACATTTATACATTCCTAAACATGTACAATCTAATGTATAGATGCTATAACCATTATTCTACCTTATACAGACTAGTTGATTGCTTGTATTTTACTCCGCTTTCAACAATCTTTCAGTTATATCACGGCGTTTCCTGGGTAAGTTACCAGTACTACTGGTCCATTTATCCTGACTCCAGTCAGTATGTCGTAAGGCTTACCCTGCAACCCTGATTGCCAAGGGGTGCAGCTATTACTACCATTTTTGAAGTCTTTGGTATGACCCGACCGTACTCGAGGTGGACGCTCTACCAGTACACCACCGAGGCGGTTAGGATAAGGACTACAAATTCAAACAAATCTTAAACAAGTCTGCAGTGCGTGCGTACATCTATACAGAGTGAAGTCTTAAATCAGTCTGCACAGTCATAGATACATGTTATATATACAGTGCGTGGGTACATCTATACAGAGTGAAGTCTTAAATCAGTCTGCACAGTCATAGATACATGTTATATCTACAGTGCGTGGGTACATCTATACAGAGTGAAGACTTTAATCAGTCTGCACAGTCATAGATACATGGTATATCTACAGTGCGTGGGTACATCTATACAGAGTGAAGTCTTAAATCAGTCTGCACAGTCATAGATACATCTTATATCTACTGTGCATGGGTACATCTATACAGAGTGAAGACTTTAATCAGTCTGCACAGTCATAGATACATCTTATATCTACAGTGCATGGGTACATCTATACAGAGTGAAGACTTTAATCAGTCTGCACAGTCATAGATACATCTTATATCTACTGTGCATGGGTACATCTATACAGAGTGAAGACTTTAATCAGTCTGCACAGTCATAGATACATGGTATATATACAGTGCGTGTGTACATCTATACGGAGTGAAGACTTAAAACAATATGCAGTGTGTGGGAACATCTATACAGAGTTAAGACTTAATTCAGTCTGCACAGGCATATATACATATTTTACCTAGCCAAGACAAAGGTCCGTTTCTGAATTTTGATAAAATGTGAATACAATGTCAGATATCAAGCCTTTCCCACAAATAGACGCTTTCTGACGCCCCTGCAGCAAACGTATTTCGAAAAGATTGTATCGAAAGGAGAAATTGCTCATAATTCAATTTTATTCAATAATTGTTCCTTCATTTACGAAAGGTTCCATGCCTTTTACTAAATGACAATGTCGTCTACTGCAGATTTGTTGTATGTTGGGAAGTTGGAAAGTTTCAACCAGCTCTTAATGAGCTCAATGAGCTCAACCAGCTTAATGAGTTTCTTATGTACCTAATGACCTAATAATGATTTTTGTTTCAATAAGTAATTTGCGTTTTTTCAATGTTCGAATTGAATTCGATGGCACATTGGGAATAATTAGTCCTGTCATATACAACGCGTTAAATCTGTTAAATGATCCCATAGAAAAGTAGAACTGTTGATAAGCTAAGAGAAAACAATATTTTGTTCTGCATGACCCTGGACTGTCTCATGTTATTTCTTATCAAATGCATTTATCAAAACAGCCATTTACCGCATTAAAATACCACTTAATAATGCCATCAACAACTGAAAAAGTTTGTCCGACATGACCTCAAAGAGAAAACCGGAAAAGCATATCCTAAATGACACGAAAGAGAGAAAAAGAAAGTTTTTTCCAACATGACCTCAAAGAGAGGACAGGAAAAGGGTGCCATACATGACCTCATAGAGAGAACGGAAAGTTTTGTCCTACATGCCAACAAATAGAGAGAGATTGAATAGTTGTCCTACATGACCTCAACGAGAATACAGGAACCTTTTGTCCCGCATTACCTCAAAAAGGCAACTGGAAAGATTTGTCATACATGACCTCAAAGAGACAACTGGGAAGATTTGGCATACATGACCTCAAAGAGACAACTGGAAATTGTTGTCATACATGACCTAAAAAAGGAACCGGAAAAGGTTGTATTACATGACATCAAAGAGAGAACTAGAAATATATGTCATACATGACCTCAAGAGACAGCTTGAAACGTTTTACTTACATTACCTCTAAGAGAGAACTGGAAAAGTTTGTCCTACATGACCTCAAAAAGAGAAGTGGAAAAAGTTGCACTACATGACATCAGAGAGAGAACTGGAAAATGTTGTACTACATTACTTCAAAGAGAGAAGTGGAAATGTTTGTCCTACATGACCTAAGAGAGCGAACTGGAAAGATTTGTACTAGATGAGATCAAAGAAAAACAACTGGAATATGTTGTCCCACATGACCTTAAACAGGGAACAGGAAAAGTTCTTTCTACATGTCCTCAAAATGTCCATTTGTTGTTTTCCATAGTTTCCCATCAAATACATGCATCATCAAAGCAGCTGTCTGATTACAAATAACATTTTAACAATTAAATTGTGATCATCCTTTCCCACTTTTAGCCAATCTGCTGCAGACGACTTCGAAAGCAGCATTTTACTAAACAATATAAAAACGTCCATAAGTAAAATTATAAATATTGACTAGATTTGAAAACATTGCGCTAACAGGAGAACTTACTCATTCAAATGTTGACTGCTGCGGATGTGTTGAAATGTGTCCGCATGTGGGAAAGGGTAACCTATATACCACGTGATATATAGTTGCGTTATAGAATGTCCAAGGTATGGAAGTACACTAGTTCTATCATCCATTCTTACGCTTTTAAACCGGAGAAAGTTAGTCATGCATGCAATAATAATATACAATATAGGCTATTAGTACTTTGCGAAACGAAACGGAACGGAACTCTATTTATCAACTTTACAACATATAATATCAACATATAACTCTTCTTTCAGCGCATTTGGTATATGGTCTTGAATCTCTCGATTGTTTTTTTCATCATTGCAACTAAAATAATATCTGTGTAATCATCATCGGACTGTCCAACCGTACCTGTTTCTTCATCTGTTTCTTCATTTTCATTAACACTCGGGACTTGTCCTTGCAACAAAGGTTTCGTTTTGTTTCCGTGGGCGTGATTAGCAAGGCTATCTTTATCGGATTTATTTCGTCTATAAAAAAATAATAAAATACCCAAATTGTCGTCACTTTACTATCTATGCAATATTTTCCAATTTCAGCTATTTTGCCTTTAACTCTGTCAGTGCCGATGACAATGTTGAGATGTTTGCATACAATACAGATTCAGTTGAGTCAGCTATAAACGAACGGTCTCACATTGAACTATCGTGGCTTGCCTTTTAGTTATCAAGATATTTCAAAAACTCTAAGAATATGACAAATTGAGTCGCACGATTTTGAACATGGTCGAGTTTATTTCAGGAAATTCGGCGCTGAAAGAGTTAACCTTTCCCGACAAAGGGAGCAATATGCATGCGTCTCGACAAGACAACGTCTGTAAGCATTCATGACCAGTAATGTATCCAATGTCACAATGTCTTCAACTATGTTCTATAAATAGTCTTACATATTAGAGAGCTTGCATATTTTAACAACATGTCTTCAAAGACGTTTGCAATAGATTGTGTGAATGAAGGAAAGGATCAAGAACATAATTTTGGGATACTTCTTAATCCTAAAGCAAAATAGATTTTGTATGTTCAATCATTGTGTATGTATTTTATACAGCCAAATGCACATCTAGTGCCAACTTGCATTATACAATAATTTGAGATTATTTGAGATGCTGAAAGGCAAATGACGCTTGGCACGAATTTCCTTTTGTCAATAATCGGAACAAAATATCTGTCGAAACAGGGCTCGACTTAACGACCCATCGATCAATAGCTCTCGTTGTTACCGACTAAGATATCGTAGCCCCACTGTCTATGATTCGTCTGATAAGTTCAACATTTAGGTCAAAGGGAAGCAATTCTAATTGGAGTGCTTTCGATGGAATTTGAGATAAATCATTAATACTGAAGGTGTCTCCTATTGGACAATAATTTTTTTTGGAAAGTTGAAAGAGTTTTTTAATACCTTGTGACTGATTCGTAACCAAAACAGCGTTTTCTTTTAGCTTTATTGACACATTAAGAGCCAATTTCAGAAAAAAATGTATTTTCTGAAATTGAAAGTAAAATTTACCTTTGATTTTACGATAACGATCAAAGAAAGGAAGCTCAATATGTGAGTCTTGGGTTGTTTTAAGAATTAGCTTTAATTGAATAAAGCTTTGTCGGTTATTTGGATTGTTGGGAAAGAATCATATCCCAAAACGCTATAATATTCGCCTTTTGAAAATGAAATGCTTCCATCTGACCAAAAGAACGTTTAAGTTGATAATACATATCTCTATTTCTTGGACTGAGTTACCATTGTTCAAGCTAAGAATAGTGATTTCTAGACAAAAAACATGTCGTGAATGGGTTTTTCAAGGAAACTAGTCTCTGGTGACATACCTCTTGCAGTAACATGTTATCAGAACAGTTATGATTGATGTACACACCACACCAGTGACGACGATGATGATGATGACTGTATATGTACCTGCAAAACGTGAAAAATGGTGTAACTAACCCTTTCCTACATTTAACAAATCTGCAGTAGACGACTTTTGAAGTTAGAAAGTCTCTGTATAAGGAAAAGGGTTAATACTGTGTGGGTTCTAACTAAACCAGTTTTTTTATATTTTGGCTTCAATCGCGTTACTGATCTATTCCAAAATATGAACATCACCAAAAAAGAAGACTATGTCAATTTAAAATATGCAACCCTTTCCCAAAAACAACACATCTGATGCAAACGACTTTGAAATTTATTAAACAAAAATGTGGACACATTATTTAAACGAAAGTACACTAATAGAAAAGTGTTGGAACCATTGTGGCAATAGGAGCCAGAAAGCTGTGTGGGTACTAATGAAAGTAGGGATATAACTTTGGATTTAATGGAGGTACCAATGATTTCACCAAATCTGAACATCGTCACAATTGAAGACAATGTCGATTCAAACTATTTAACCTTTCCCACATACATGTACAAGAAATCCGATGCAGACGACTTTGAAAATGGCTAGCCAAAATGTTTGAACAAAACAGTTGAAAACGTCGTGGCATTATAAGTCATTTCTGCAATGCCACACTATTAGAGTCCTCGCAATATACACCTCCCCGTCATCTGTCCATGCTCTGTTCTCTTGACTGACGAGCTAAGTATATATATATTTATATAACTAACATGGGCTAAGACATTTTCAAAATTCAAAGCTTGACAGGTTTAATTTAATAAGTCATCAGTGTTAGGGTTAAAACGGCGTAAAACCCTAATAAATCAAATGCGTACACTATAATGTCGGGTAAACGATAATATATATTACAATACATACCACCGGATTTTTTAGGGCCATTCGACTGTGTTGTGGAATCTGAAATAAATAAGAAAGTATTTATTATCATTTACGCCATTCTTCTATTTGGAAGAGTCTATGCTAATATCAGAATGCTATTTTCCTACATCTCCCATCCTCGGTACCCAGGCTATTCATAGAATATATGATACCCTGGGCAAATTGGCTATAAAAAATCTCGTACTCATGAACAATTCATGAGGTGAAATGCAGCCGCTTGATTGGCCGCATGACACAAACCTCATGCGATACGACAGTTACAGTGTAGTTACTAAGGAAATCGTGGTGCATGCTTTACGAAGTTTCGCTAATCAATTTTCCCAAGGTATCATATATTCTATAAATAGCCTAGGTACCGAGGATGACATCTCCGTGCCTCATATATATGTTAATGTAGTACACGGTTCATGAGTAAGCTCGTCTTTTCCTATTTATCTCCGTGCCTCTAATATATGTTAACGTAGTACACGGTTCAGAAGACTAGATAAGGGTGAGTAAGCTCGTCTTTTCCTACATCTCCGTGCCTCTAATATATGTTAACGTAGTACACGGTTCAGAGGAATATATAAGGGTTAGTAAGCTCGTCTTTTCCTACATCTCCGTGCCTCTAATATATGTTAATGTAGTACACGGTTCAGAGGAATATATAAGGGTTAGTAAGCTCGTCTTTTCCTACATCTCCGTGCCTCTAATATATGTTAATGTAGTACACGGTTCAGAGGAATATATAAGGGTTAGTAAGCTCGTCTTTTTCTACATCTCCGTGCCTCTAATATATGTTAACGTAGTAAACGGTTCAGAGGACTAGATAAGGGTTAGTAAGCTCGTCTTTTCCTACATCTCCGTGCCTCTAATATATGTTAACGTAGTACACTGTTCAGGGGACTAGATAAGGGTTAGTAAGCTCGTCTTTTCCTACATCTCCATGCCTCTAATATATGTTAACGTAGCACACGGTTCAGAAGACTAGATACGGGTCAGTAAGCTCGTCTTTTCCTACATCTCCGTGCCTCTAATATATGTTAACGTAGTACACGGTTCAGGGGACTAGATAAGGGTGAGTAAGCTCGTCTTTTCCTACATCTCCGTGCCTCTTAGATATGTTTATGTAGTACACGGCTCAGAGGACTAGATAAGGGTTAGTAGAGCTATGGGGTCATTCATACTCTGATGTCGTCGAAAAGGTCCAACTATACTTTTGCAGATACTTTTTAGGGGTTAACCAGACTGTCAACAATAGCATGGTCCTAGGAGAATGTGGAAGATATCCGTAATGTGTTATATATTTTACAAAAATAATATCTTATTGGTTAAAACTATTGCATATGCCGCAACACCGGTACCCACGAAATTGTTACTTAATGTTAAAAGCCATTGACGATGCGGGAAGAGTTACATGGGCGTCAAAAGTAAAAGATTTATTATACACGTATGGCTTTGGTAATGTCTGGATTTCTCAAGAAGTTGGTAACTGCAATGTATTCTTATCTAGTTTCAAACAGCGCATCAAGGACTGTGTTACACAAAATTGGCATGCCGACATAAATGAATCCTCGAGATGCAACACTTATAAATATTTTAAATCCCTACTAAACCCCGAATCATATTTAAATATGGACCTATCGTTCCAGTTAAGAAAAGCTCTCGCTAGATTTAGATGCTCTAGTCATAAACTTAATATTGAATTGGGTCGTCATCATAACATAAACAGAGAGGATCGAATATGCTTTTACTGTTTATTGACAAAAGATGTTATAATTTTAGAAGACGAGTATCACACATTTTACATTTGTCCAAGATTCGAAGAAGAAAGAAACAAGTTCCTTTTTAACTGGTACACTGGTAACAGAGAGCGCGAGGGTTTTTATTTCTTGTTAAAAACTAACAATGTTGTGACTCTAAGAAAAGTAGCTATTTTCGTTTCAAAAATTATGAAAATGGTCGACAATCAAAACATTGCCGTAAATCTTGATCTACATCAATTGTGAGAATGATGTACCCACTTGTACACATGTATGTATTGCCATCTTTTATCAAACATCACTTTCAAGGAAAAAAAACAAGTTGTATGCTGTATTATGGGCCTGAGGCCTTTATTTACAAATAAAATTTCTGTATTCTGTATTCTGTATTCTTTTCCTACATCTCCATGCCTCTAATATATGTTAACGTAGTACACGGTTCAGGGGACTAGATAAGGGTGAGTAAGCTCGTCTTTTCCTACAGCTCCGTGCCTCTAATATATGTTAACGTAGTACACGGTTCAGGGGACTAGATAAGGGTGAGTAAGCTCGTCTTTTCCTACATCTCCGTGCCTCTTATATATGTAAACGTAGTGCACGGTTCAGGGGACTAGATGGGAATCCGCTGTGGTCGAGTGGTTAGCGTCGGGGATTTCGAAACTGGGTGTCCCGGGTTCGATCCCCAGTCGCGGCACTACGGTCATGGTGGAGTGCCCTTGGGCAAGGCACATTTTCTAGCCAGCCTAGTACTGGTTTGTTTACCCAGGGATCACGAATAATTAAATTTAATTGCGCGCTAAATGACCTTAGCTGTCGATGCGCCATAAAACAATATACATTCATTCAGGGGACTAGATAAGGGTGAGTAAGCTCGTCTCTTCCTACATCTCCGTGCCTCTAATATATGTTAACGTAGTACACGGTTCAAAGGACTAGATAAGGGTGAGTAAGCTCGTCTTTTCCATACATCTCCGTGCCTCTAATATATGTTAACGTAGTACACGGTTCAGAGGACTAGATAAGGGTGAGTAAGCTCGTCTTTTCCTACATCTTCGTTCCTCTAATATATGTGAACGAAGTGCACGGTTCAAAGGAATATATAAGGTAAGATCAGAATGCTCTTTTCCTACATCTCCGTGCCTCTAATATATGTTAACGTAGTTCACGGTTCAAAGGACTAGATAAGGTAAGATCAGAATGCTCTTTTCCTATATATCCGTGCCTCTTATATATATTAACGTAGTACACGATTCAAAGTACTAGATAATGGGGGAATAAGCTCGTCTTTTCCTACATCTCCGTGCCTATAATATATATTAACGTAGCACACGGTATAGAGGAATAGATAAGGTAAGATCAGAATGCCCTTTATCCTACATCGCCGTGCCTCTAATATATGTTTACGTAGCACGCGGCTCAGAGGACTAGATAAGGTAATATCAGAATGCTCTTTTCCCCATCATGTATCTCTTTTAAGTCATTACTCAAACAAATCCAAATATGGAAACTCAAAAAATATTCCCACAACATAGGGATTGATTGTTCAATAAGGAGTTAAAACATTAAAGATGCCCCTTATCTAGCAATCGGGTATGGTTCTTTTTATTCGCAGGTCAATTCAGAGGACATTAGTATCGTTTAGAGCTATATATGATGATGGAGGTACAAAGAGGGCATTGTTGAACCTCCAAATATTAACCCTTTTTCACATACAACAAATCTCCACAAGATGATTTTGAAATGATGTTGGCAAAATGTGGAAGATCTCTATAAATGAAAGTATAATTACTGTATAGAGTTGAAACATTGTGGCCGAAAGAGAAACCTGTAACCCTGAGCAATGTCTTCTTTTGCCACAATTGTTGTCATCAATCACCGTCTAATGCAGAGGCGTCAAAAAGCGACGGTATTTGGGAGAAGGTTACGACTATCTGGTCAAGCTTTGAACATGTACAGCTTAGTTAAAGAATTTACAGTCATACATCGCATTAAATATTTATACAGTACATCCAAAGTATTTTCACCCCATTGCATGTTCATGTCATGTCGAACAATGTGCTGCAATGAAAACCTGACACGAACAAACTTTACTTAAGCGGTCGTACTCCAGGTATACCAACCTTGACGTTTTTATTACTCGAGTGGTTAAAGACCGCCCTGCATATCACTTCCGAAGAATCCTAATGTATACTGCTTTTCTGAAGTTTTTGAAACCATTTATGACTGTAATGTAGTTGGCGAACACTAGAGCAAAACTATCCTGCGCCGATGCTAGTTGATTTTCATCTACACTAGTTTCAAATCCCTTTCGATTGACATATCAACAAAACTTGATTCAGAAACTCAATGTTACAAGCGATGTTATGAGACACATGAATATTCAACAAGAGAAAATACTACATTACCATTAATAAGACTACAAAAAGCTCAAATGCAAATTCCTTAAACATAGATAAACAGATGACTAACTCATTAAATAAAGATAAACAGACAAGGCATCCAAGTAGAGATCGACAGACACAAATCCTAATGATATACATGTACAGACATAGTTACCACACATTCCATTAAAACTCGAATTAAAAGACAACAGAAAAAGATAAACAGACAGCAAAACTCTCGAATAGTATTAATATAAATCAAACCCTTAAGTATAGATACACAAGCAAAGAGAGAAACCTCATATTCAGATAAAAAGACGGACAACAAAAGCGCCAAACATAGATATAAAGGCTATATAATCTTCAAATACAGATACTTAGACAACAACAAACCCTCAAAAAACAGATAAACAGACAGCACAGCCCTTAATAATAGATTAACAGGCAACAACCCTCAAAAACAGATACACTGGTAACAAAACCCTCAATGTATGATACTGTAAACAGACTACAAAGCACCCAAACTATGACAAACTGGCAATGAAACCCACAGACAGAGAAAAACAGACAACACAACCCTTAATTACACATTAACAGGCAACAACCCTCAAAGTACCCTAACTATAATAAACAGGCAACGAAAACCGCAAATACAGATACACAGGTAACAAAACCCGCAAATACAGATACACAGGTAACAAAACGCTCGAATACAGATACACAGGTAACACAACTCTCAAATACAGATATACAGGTAACAAAACCCGCAAATGCAGATACACAGGTAACAAAACTCTCAAATACAGATACACAGGTAACAAAACTCTCGAATACAAATACACAGGTAACAAAACTCTCAAATATAGATACACAGGTAACAAAACTCTCGAATACAGATACACAGGTAACAAAACTCTCAAATATAGATACACAAGTAACAAAACCCTCAAATATAGATACACAGGTAATAACCCTCAAATATAGATACCCAGGTAATAAAATCCTCAATTTCAGATACTGTAAACAGACTTAACTGCACCCAAACTATGATAAACCGGCAACATAACCCGAAAACACAGAAAAAACATTGATAAATTAAACACCTTTCCACATACAGACGCT
The DNA here is from genome assembly GCA_031761405.1 of Serripes groenlandicus. NCBI lineage: Eukaryota > Metazoa > Mollusca > Bivalvia > Cardiida > Cardiidae > Serripes > Serripes groenlandicus. The sequence goes on along the minus strand of JASEVX010000002.1, from coordinate 41,583,068 downwards.
TTCTGACGCCTCTACGAATCAAAACTGTGAAATGATTGATATATTTGCTATGTAATTGAACATAAGACCGATCTCGGACGATGCTTTTAGAATACTGCTATTAGGAACTTGGGATGTATCAGACTCGTAGTGAAGCGAAGAGGATTTAGGATTTGGATTGTTGTTTTTTTAATAACTTACCACTTTGCCTTGGGTCTATGTCGGTACCATTGGAACAAGATAGTGTTATCTTGAAACTTGAATAGTCTGGACCTATAAAGGACAATATATTTATATTAATTGTCGGTAGTATTTTAATAAATGAAAGTTAGTTCATTAGCTGTATTCCATGTACGATTTAACAACGGTATCTGGTTATACCAGCCATTAGAAAATGTATAAGTTGGCATTTCTGAACACTGTAAGATCAGATCACGCTATCCATCTGCTCCATCTTATCAGAACTAAAACAATCTGACAAAAGCTTTTTAACAAGTTAGTTGTGTGACAAGTGTAAATCTTGGTCAAACGATGCAGATATTTTAAAACTTGTACCTTAATAATCCTCATGGACGTGCTCAAATATCCTTTTAAACAGAAATGTTGGGTAGATATAAAGTTTTATTTATTTTATGAGACAGATAGAAAACTGTGTGCGCTTCAGTCAACCATTGTTATTTCGGATAATTTGAAGATCCCGAGTCATATCTGCCCTTCTGGAGATTGACTCGGTTCTGTAATGGTTAGAAGGTTCACATCGAGAGCGGAATACAGAGGTTCGGTTGCTTGTTACAAAACATGTTAAAAGGTGTAGTGGTGGTTTCCCTAATTGACATTCAGGGTTGCGAGGATAGCATTTCAGAATGAAATACGACCAGAACTGGTAATTTACCCTGGAAATGTCGTGATCTAACTGAAATACTGTTGAAAGCGGCGAGGCACCCAATGCAAATCATATTCTGCTCTTCCAGAGGTGCAGGATCAACACAATTCAACTATTAAATGAAACCTTTAAGAGCGTAGATACGTTCATAAAAACATCAGAAGTAAAGGTAATCTAACCTCGATACGCCTAGATATAACTGAAATACTATTAAAAGCAGCCTCAAACAACATACAAATCAAAATGTGTTCTTCCTCAGTTTCAGGAGCATCTCAGATCGTTGATAATCGAAAAACGTTCATTGGACGTTTCTGAAACTGTAGAGTAGACCCGTTCATGGAAACCTCAAAACAGTGATGTTTCTTTTCTTATTATAAAATACTTGAATGTTACTACCTTGACCTTTGAAAATCATACAGGGATTTCCGGTTCGAAGTTCCCTATCCCCTGTGTGTTTCTTTTCGACCAATACTCTAATGGAATCGCCGTTAAAGTAATGCGGTTTGTCCCTGGAAGTGTTAGTGTAGGTAGTGTTGTCCACGGAGAATTGAATTATGTGAGAAATATAATCATATATGACATCAACAAATGCGACATAGTCCCTGCTTGCATTTCTGCTGGTTGTTAATGTTAAAATGCATTCACAATACGATCCTGAAAACATGCTGGCGTCCATTGCAACTGCTTTGTCTGAAAATGAACTGTCTTGGCAGGCGTGAATAGCTGGTAAATAGAAAAGTCGTTTATTATCAATTCCTTATGTCATTATATTCAAAACCTACATTGTATTAATCAGAGCTATAGATTGATTGATTGGGGTTTAACGCCGTTTTTAACATTTTCTCAGTCATATCACGGCGGCCAGTTTACCTACTCATGTATTTCCTGGTTTTCTCAAACCCGTACTCCATACAACAATCTTCCCAAGCAACTGGCTGCTTTTCCACATTGACTAAGCCCATTGGTGCAAGACGAATTTTTGTCATACGTCGGAAAGAAAATTTGCCGAGCCGGGATTCGAACTCACAACCTCTGGATTGACAGCCCGCGTCGCTATAGACTGAGCTATCGGTTGAGTATTTCCAATTCCAATGGCCTTATTTGACACTCAAACTCTATGTTGTGGGTAGTCAAAAGGTTCGTCTCATCTGGACGGTTCTTTTGAGTACCCACACCAAAGGAGTTTTGTCATGTCCTACGAGAGATAGTATTGGAAAAGACTAGTTTACTCCTCTTTATCTATTCCTCATATAAACAAAACAAACTACAATAGATTAGCACCCACAGAAAAAACATCCTTATGGTATTGTTCCTATTGTAAAGACTGTCTCCATGGTGACGTGATCCACCTTAAAAGCGGAATCCAAGGGTTCGATCGTCGGTTGGGTCATACAAAACAATTGGTAGTATTGGCTTCACCCCAATTGCTCCCAGGGCTTTACGAATTATACATCGGTGTCAGGGTAAATAATACCGGTGGTACTGGTAGTTCATCAAGGAAACGCCGCATACTGGCATACTGTTGAAAGAACCGTGAAACACTATTCAAACACAATCAATTGTGTAATGTATCTTTGCTCCTTGTATACATGTAAAAGGTTTTCTATATCCGGTAACATGTTTTAAACTAATATGATAATCATGTTGTTGTTACTAACATAAAGGCTCATAATTACATGAATTAAATTACGTACCAGTGTATCCCTTTGCTTTTGAATGACAATCATTTTTTGATACATCTGAAACAGAAGAAAGATACGAATAGACTAGTAAGAAAAGAGGTATTTTTTTGTGAAAAAAACTAGATAGAGATAGATATACACACATACTAATAGAAAAGTGTTGAAACCATTGTGGCAATAGGAGCCAGAAAGCTGTGTGGGTACTAATGAAAGTAGGGATATAACTTTGGATTTAATGGAGGTACCAATGATTTCACCAAATCTGAACATCGTCACAATTGAAGACAATGTCGATTCAAACTATTTAACCTTTCCCACACACATGTACAACAAATCCGATGCAGACGACTTTGAAAATGGCTAGCCAAAATGTTTGAACAAAACAGTTGAAAACGTCGTGGCACTATAAGTAATTTCTGCAATGCCACACTATTAGAGTCCTCGCAATATACACCTCCCCGTCGTCTGTCCATGCTCTGTTCTCTTGACTGACGAGCTAAGTATATATATATTTATATAACTAACATGGGCTAAGACATTTTCAAAATTCAAAGCTTGACAGGTTTAATTTAATAAGTCATCATTGTTAGGGTTAAAACGGCGTAAAACCCTAATAAATCAAATGCGTACACTATAATGTCGGGTAAACGATAATATATATTACAATACATACCACCGGATTTTTTAGGGCCATTCGACTGTGTTGTGGAATCTGAAATAAATAAGAAAGTATTTATTATCATTTACGCCATTCTTCTATTTGGAAGAGTCTATGCTAATATCAGAATGCTATTTTCCTACATCTCCCATCCTCGGTACCAAGGCTATTCATAGAATAAATGATACCCTGGGCAAATTGGCTATAAAAATCACGTACTCATGAACAATTCATGAGGTGAAATGCAGCCGCTTGATTGGCCGCATGACACAAACCTCATGCGATACGACAGTTACAGTGTAGTTACTAAGGAAATCGTGGTGCATGCTTTACGAAGTTTCGCTAGCCAATTTTCCCAGGGTATCATATATTCTATAAATAGCCTAGGTACCGAGGATGACATCTCCGTGCCTCATATATATGTTAATGTAGTACACGGTTCATGAGTAAGCTCGTCTTTTCCTATTTATCTCCGTGCCTCTAATATATGTTAACGTAGTACACGGTTCAGAAGACTAGATAAGGGTGAGTAAGCTCGTCTTTTCCTACATCTCCGTGCCTCTAATATATGTTAGCGTAGTACACGGTTCAGAGGAATATATAAGGGTTAGTAAGCTCGTCTTTTCCTACATCTCCGTGCCTCTAATATATGTTAATGTAGTACACGGTTCAGAGGAATATATAAGGGTTAGTAAGCTCGTCTTTTCCTACATCTCCGTGCCTCTAATATATGTTAATGTAGTACACGGTTCAGAGGAATATATAAGGGTTAGTAAGCTCGTCTTTTTCTACATCTCCGTGCCTCTAATATATGTTAACGTAGTGCACGGTTCAGAGGACTAGATAAAGGTTAGTAAGCTCGTCTTTTCCTACATCTCCGTGCCTCTAATATATGTTAACGTAGTACACGGTTCAGGGGACTAGATAAGGGTTAGTAAGCTCGTCTTTTCCTACATCTCCGTGCCTCTAATATATGTAAACGTAGTACACGGTTCAGGGGACTAGATAAGGGCGAGTAAGCTCGTCTTTTCCTACATCTCCATGCCTCTAATATATGTTAACGTAGCACACGGTTCAGAAGACTAGATACGGGTCAGTAAGCTCGTCTTTTCCTACATCTCCGTGCCTCTAATATATGTTAACGTAGTACACGGTTCAGGGGACTAGATAAGGGTGAGTAAGCTCGTCTTTTCCTACATCTCCGTGCCTCTAATATATGTTTATGTAGTACACGGCTCAGAGGACTAGATAAGGGTTAGTAAGCTCGTCTTTTCCTACATCTCCATGCCTCTAATATATGTTAACGTAGTACACGGTTCAGGGGACTAGATAAGGGTGAGTAAGCTCGTCTTTTCCTACAGCTCCGTGCCTCTAATATATGTTAACGTAGTACACGGTTCAGGGGACTAGATAAGGGTGAGTAAGCTCGTCTTTTCCTACATCTCCGTGCCTCTTATATATGTAAACGTAGTGCACGGTTCAGGGGACTAGATGGGAATCCGCTGTGGTCGAATGGTTAGCGTCGGGGATTTCGAAACTGGGTGTCCCGGGTTCGATCCCCAGTCGCGGCACTACGGTTATGGTGGAGTGCCCTTGGGCAAGGCACATTTTCTAGCCAGCCTAGTACTGGTTTGTTTACCCAGGGATCACGAATAATTAAATTTAATTGCGCGCTAAATGACCTTAGCTGTCGATGCGCCATAAAACAATATACATTCATTCAGGGGACTAGATAAGGGTGAGTAAGCTCGTCTTTTCCTACATCTCCGTGCCTCTAATATATGTTAACGTAGTACACGGTTCAAAGGACTAGATAAGGGTGAGTAAGCTCGTCTTTTCCATACATCTCCGTGCCTCTAATATATGTTAACGTAGTACACGGTTCAGAGGACTAGATAAGGGTGAGTAAGCTCGTCTTTTCCTACATCTTCGTTCCTCTAATATATGTGAACGAAGTGCACGGTTCAAAGGAATATATAGGGTAAGATCAGAATGCTCTTTTTCTACATCTCCGTGCCTCTAATATATGTTAACGTAGTTCACGGTTCAAAGGACTAGATAAGGTAAGATCAGAATGCTCTTTTCCTATATATCCGTGCCTCTTATATATATTAACGTAGTACACGATTCAAAGTACTAGATAATGGGGGAATAAGCTCGTCTTTTCCTACATCTCCGTGCCTATAATATATATTAACGTAGCACACGGTATAGAGGAATAGATAAGGTAAGATCAGAATGCCCTTTATCCTACATCGCCGTGCCTCTAATATATGTTTACGTAGCACGCGGCTCAGAGGACTAGATAAGGTAATATCAGAATGCTCTTTTCCCCATCATGTATCTCTTTTAAGTCATTACTCAAACAAATCCAAATATGGAAACTCAAAAAATATTCCCACAACATAGGGATTGATTGTTCAATAAGGAGTTAAAACATTAAAGATGCCCCTTATCTCGCAATCGGGTATGGTTCTTTTTATTCGCAGGTCAATTCAGAGGACATTAGTATCGTTTAGAGCTATATATGATGATGGAGGTACAAAGAGGGCATTGTTGAACCTCCACATATTAACCCTTTTTCACATACAACAAATCTCCACAAGATGATTTTGAAATGATGTTGGCAAAATGTGGAAGATTTCTATAAATGAAAGTATAATTACTGTATAGAGTTGAAACATTGTGGCCGAAAGAGAAACCTGTAACCCTGAGCAATGTCTTCTTTTGCCACAATTATTGTCATCAATCACCGTCTAATGCAGAGGCGTCAAAAAGCGACGGTATTTTGAAGAAGGTTACGACTATCTGGTCAAGCTTTGAACATGTACAGCTTAGTTAAAGAATTTACAGTCATACATCGCATTAAATATTTATACAGTACATCCAAAGTATTTTCACCCCATTGCATGTTCATGTCATGTCGAACAATGTGCTGCAATGAAAACCTGACACGAACAAACTTTACTTAAGCGGTCGTACTCCAGGTATACCAACCTTGACGTTTTTATTACTCGAGTGGTTAAAGACCGCCCTGCATATCACTTCCGAAGAATCCTAATGTATACTGCTTTTCTGAAGTTTTTGAAACCATTTATGACTGTAATGTAGTTGGCGAACACTAGAGCAAAACTATCCTGCGCCGATGCTAGTTGATTTTCATCTACACTAGTTTCAAATCCCTTTCGATTGACATATCAACAAAACTTGATTCAGAAACTCAATGTTACAAGCGATGTTATGAGACACATGAATATTCAACAAGAGAAAATACTACATTACCATTAATAAGACTACAAAAAGCTCAAATGCAAATTCCTTAAACATAGATAAACAGATGACTAACTCATTAAATAAAGATAAACAGACAAGGCATCCAAGTAGAGATCGACAGACACAAATCCTAATGATATACATGTACAGACATAATTACCACACATTCCATTAAAACTCGAATTAAAAGACAACAGAAAAAGATAAACAGACAACAAAACTCTCGAATAGTATTAATATAAATCAAACCCTTAAGTATAGATACACAAGCAAAGAGAGAAACCTCATATTCAGATAAAAAGACGGACAACAAAAGCGCCAAACATAGATATAAAGGCTATATAATCTTCAAATACAGATACTTAGACAACAACAAACCCTCAAAAAACAGATAAACAGACAGCACAGCCCTTAATAATAGATTAACAGGCAACAACCCTCAAAAACAGATACACTGGTAACAAAACCCTCAATGTATGATACTGTAAACAGACTACAAAGCACCCAAACTATGACAAACTGGCAATGAAACCCACAGACAGAGAAAAACAGACAACACAACCCTTAATTACACATTAACAGGCAACAACCCTCAAAGTACCCTAACTATAATAAACAGGCAACGAAAACCGCAAATACAGATACACAGGTAACAAAACCCGCAAATACAGATACACAGGTAACAAAACGCTCGAATACAGATACACAGGTAACAAAACTCTCAAATACAGATATACAGGTAACAAAACCCGCAAATACAGATACACAGGTAACAAAACTCTGAAATACAGATACACAGGTAACAAAACTCTCGAATACAGATACACAGGTAACAAAACTCTCAAATATAGATACACAGGTAACAAAACTCTCGAATACAGATACACAGGTAACAAAACTCTCAAATATAGATACACAAGTAACAAAACCCTCAAATATAGATACACAGGTAATAACCCTCAAATATAGATACCCAGGTAATAAAATCCTCAATTTCAGATACTGTAAACAGACTTAACTGCACCCAAACTATGATAAACCGGCAACATAACCCGAAAACACAGAAAAAACATTGATAAATTAAACACCTTTCCACATACAGACGCTTTCTGACGCCTCTACGAATCAAAACTGTGAAATGATTGATATAGTTGCTATGTAATTGAACATAAGACCGATCTCGGACGATGCTTTTAGAATACTGCTATTAGGAACTTGGGATGTATCAGACTCGTAGTGAAGCGAAGAGGATTTAGGATTTGGATTGTTGTTTTTTGAATAACTTACCACTTTGCCTTGGGTCTATGTCGGTACCATTGGAACAAGATAGTGTTATCTTGCAACTTGAATAGTCTGGACCTATAAAGGACAATATATTTATATTAATTGTCGGTAGTATTTTAATAAATGAAAGTTAGTTCATTAGCTGTATTCCATGTACGATTTAACAACGGTATCTGGTTATACCAGCCATTAGAAAATGTATAAGTTGGCATTTCTGAACACTGTAAGATCAGATCACGCTATCCATCTGCTCCATCTTATCAGAACTAAAACAATCTGACAAAAGCTTTTTAACAAGTTAGTTGTGTGACAAGTGTAAATCTTGGTCAAACGATGCAGATATTTTAAAACTTGTACCTTAATAATCCTCATGGACGTGCTCAAATATCCTTTTAAACAGAAATGTTGGGTAGATATAAAGTTTTATTTATTTTATGAGACAGATAGAAAACTGTGTGCGCTTCAGTCAACCATTGTTATTTCGGATAATTTGAAGATCCCGAGTCATATCTGCCCTTCTGGAGATTGACTCGGTTCTGTAATGGTTAGAAGGTTCACATCGAGAGCGGAATACAGAGGTTCGGTTGCTTGTTACAAAACATGTTAAAAGGTGTAGTGGTGGTTTCCCTAATTGACATTCAGGGTTGCGAGGATAGCATTTCAGAATGAAATACGACCAGAACTGGTAATTTACTCTGGAAATGTCGTGATCTAACTGAAATACTGTTGAAAGCGGCGAGGCACACAATGCCAATCATATTCTGCTCCAGAGGTGCAGGATCAACACAATTCAACTATTAAATGAAACCTTTAAGAGCGTAGATACGTTCATAAAAACATCAGAAGTAAAGGTAATCTAACCTCGATACGCCTAGATATAACTGAAATACTATTAAAAGCAGCCTCAAACAACATACAAATCAAAATGTGTTCTTCCTCAGTTTCAGGAGCATCTCAGATCGTTGATAATCGAAAAACGTTCATTGGACGTTTCTGAAACTGTAGAGTAGACCCGTTCATGGAAACCTCAAAACAGTGATGTTTCTTTTCTTATTATAAAATACTTGAATGTTACTACCTTGACCTTTGAAAATCATACAGGGATTTCCGGTTCGAAGTTCCCTATCCCCTGTGTGTTTCTTTTCGACCAATACTCTAATGGAATCGCCGTTAAAGTAATGCGGTTTGTCCCTGGAAGTGTTAGTGTAGGTAGTGTTGTCCACGGAGAATTGCATTATGTGAGAAATATAATCATATATGACATCAACAAATGCGACATAGTCCCTGCTTGCATTTCTGCTGGTTGTTAATGTTAAAATGCATTCACAATACGATCCTGAAAACATGCTGGCGTCCATTGCAACTGCTTTGTCTGAAAATGAACTGTCTTGGCAGGCGTGAATAGCTGGTAAATAGAAAAGTCGTTTATTATCAATTCCTTATGTCATTATATTCAAAACCTACATTGTATTAATCAGAGCTATAGATTGATTGATTGGGGTTTAACGCCGTTTTTAACATTTTCTCAGTCATATCACGGCGGCCAGTTTACCTACTCATGTATTTCCTGGTTTTCTCAAACCCGTACTCCATACAACAATCTTCCCAAGCAACTGGCTGCTTTTCCACATTGACTAAGCCCATTGGTGCAAGACGATTTTTTGTCAAACGTCGAAAAGAAAATTTGCCGAGCCGGGATTCGAACTCACAACCTCTGGATTGACAGCCCGCGTCGCTATAGACTGAGCTATCGGGTGAGTATTTCCAATTCCAATGGCCTTATTTGACACTCAAACTCTATGTTGTGGGTAGTCAAAAGGTTCGTCTCATCTAGACGGTTCTTTTGAGTACCCACACCAAAGGAGTTTTGTCATGTCCTAAGAGAGATAGTATTGGAAAAAACTAGTTTACTCCTCTTTATCTATTCCTCATATAAACAAAACAAACTACAATAGATTAGCACCCACAGAAAAAACATCCTTATGGTATTGTTCCTATTGTAAAGACTGTCTCCATGGTGACGTGATCCACCTTAAAAGCGGAATACAAGGGTTCGATCGTCGGTTGGGTCATACAAAACAATTGGTAGTATTGGCTTCACCCCAATTGCTCCCAGGGCTTTACGAATTATACATCGGTGTCAGGGTAAATAATACCGGTGGTACTGGTAGTTCCTCAAGGAAACGCCGCATACTGGCATACTGTTGAAAGAACCGTGAAACACTATTCAAACACAATCAATTGTGTAATGTATCTTTGCTCCTTGTATACATGTAAAAGGTTTTCTATATCCGGTAACATGTTTTAAACTAATATGATAATCATGTTGCTGTTACTAACATAAAGGCTCATAATTACATGAATTAAATTACGTACCAGTGTATCCCTTTGCTTTTGAATGACAATCATTTTTTGATACATCTGAAACAGAAGAAAGATACGAATAGACTAGTAAGAAAAGAGGTATTTTTTTGTGAAAAAAACTAGATAGAGATAGATATACACACATACTTATAGAAAAGTGTTGAAACCATTGTGGCAATAGGAGCCAGAAAGCTGTGTGGGTACTAATGAAAGTAGGGATATAACTTTGGATTTAATGGAGGTACCAATGATTTCACCAAATCTGAACATCGTCACAATTGAAGACAATGTCGATTCAAACTATTTAACCTTTCCCACACACATGTACAACAAATCCGATGCAGACGACTTTGAAAATGGCTAGCCAAAATGTTTGAACAAAACAGTTGAAAACGTCGTGGCACTATAAGTCATTTCTGCAATGCCACACTATTAGAGTCCTCGCAATATACACCTCCCCGTCGTCTGTCCATGCTCTGTTCTCTTGACTGACGAGCTAAGTATATATATATTTATATAACTAACATGGGCTAAGACATTTTCAAAATTCAAAGCTTGACAGGTTTAATTTAATAAGTCATCATTGTTAGGGTTAAAACGGCGTTAAACCCTAATAAATCAAATGCGTACACTATAATGTCGGGTAAACGATAATATATATTACAATACATACCACCGGATTTTTTAGGGCCATTCGACTGTGTTGTGGAATCTGAAATAAATAAGAAAGTATTTATTATCATTTACACCATTCTTCTATTTGGAAGAGTCTATGCTAATATCAGAATGCTATTTTCCTACATCTCCCATCCTCGGTACCCAGGCTATTCATAGAATAAATGATACCCTGGGCAAATTGGCTATAAAAATCTCGTACTCATGAACAATTCATGAGGTGAAATGCAGCCGCTTGATTGGCCGCATGACACAAACCTCATGCGATACGACAGTTACAGTGTAGTTACTAAGGAAATCGTGGTGCATGCTTTACGAAGTTTCGCTAGCCAATTTTCCCAGGGTATCATATATTCTATAAATAGCCTAGGTACCGAGGATGACATCTCCGTGCCTCATATATATGTTAATGTAGTACACGGTTCATGAGTAAGCTCGTCTTTTCCTATTTATCTCCGTGCCTCTAATATATGTTAACGTAGTACACGGTTCAGAAGACTAGATAAGGGTGAGTAAGCTCGTCTTTTTCTACATCTCCGTGCCTCTAATATATGTTAACGTAGTACACGGTTCAGAGGAATATATAAGGGTTAGTAAGCTCGTCTTTTCCTACATCTCCGTGCCTCTAATATATGTTAATGTAGTACACGGTTCAGAGGAATATATAAGGGTTAGTAAGCTCGTCTTTTCCTACATCTCCGTGCCTCTAATATATGTTAATGTAGTACACGGTTCAGAGGAATATATAAGGGTTAGTAAGCTCGTCTTTTTCTACATCTCCGTGCCTCTAATATATGTTAACGTAGTACACGGTTCAGAGGACTAGATAAGGGTTAGTAAGCTCGTCTTTTCCTACATCTCCGTGCCTCTAATATATGTTAACGTAGTACACGGTTCAGGGGACTAGATAAGGGTTAGTAAGCTCGTCTTTTCCTACATCTCCGTGCCTCTAATATATGTAAACGTAGTACACGGTTCAGGGGACTAGATAAGGGCGAGTAAGCTCGTCTTTTCCTACATCTCCATGCCTCTAATATATGTTAACGTAGCACACGGTTCAGAAGACTAGATACGGGTCAGTAAGCTCGTCTTTCCCTACATCTCCGTGCCTCTAATATATGTTAACGTAGTACACGGTTCAGGGGACTAGATAAGGGTCAGTAAGCTCGTCTTTTCCTACATCTCCGTGCCTCTAATATATGTTTATGTAGTATACGGCTCAGAGGACTAGATAAGGGTTAGTAAGCTCGTCTTTTCCTACATCTCCATGCCTCTAATATATGTTAACGTAGTACACGGTTCAGGGGACTAGATAAGGGTGAGTAAGCTCGTCTTTTCCTACAGCTCCGTGCCTCTAATATATGTTAACGTAGTACACGGTTCAGGGGACTAGATAAGGGTGAGTAAGCTCGTCTTTTCCTACATCTCCGTGCCTCTTATATATGTAAACGTAGTGCACGGTTCAGGGGACTAGATGGGAATCCGCTGTGGTCGAGTGGTTAGCGTCGGGGATTTCGAAACTGGGTGTCCCGGGTTCGATCCCCAGTCGCGGCACTACGGTTATGGTGGAGTGCCCTTGGGCAAGGCACATTTTCTAGCCAGCCTAGTACTGGTTTGTTTACCCAGGGATCACGAATAATTAAATTTAATTGCGCGCTAAATGACCTTAGCTGTCGATGCGCCATAAAACAATATACATTCATTCAGGGGACTAGATAAGGGTGAGTAAGCTCGTCTTTTCCTACATCTCCGTGCCTCTAATATATGTTAACGTAGTACACGGTTCAAAGGACTAGATAAGGGTGAGTAAGCTCGTCTTTTCCATACATCTCCGTGCCTCTAATATATGTTAACGTAGTACACGGTTCAGAGGACTAGATAAGGGTGAGTAAGCTCGTCTTTTCCTACATCTTCGTTCCTCTAATATATGTGAACGAAGTGCACGGTTCAAAGGAATATATAGGGTAAGATCAGAATGCTCTTTTCCTACATCTCCGTGCCTCTAATATATGTTAACGTAGTTCACGGTTCAAAGGACTAGATAAGGTAAGATCAGAATGCTCTTTTCCTATATCTCCGTGCCTCTTATATATATTAACGTAGTACACGATTCAAAGTACTAGATAATGGGGGAATAAGCTCGTCTTTTCCTACATCTCCGTGCCTATAATATATATTAACGTAGCACACGGTATAGAGGAATAGATAAGGTAAGATCAGAATGCCCTTTATCCTACATCGCCGTGCCTCTAATATATGTTTACGTAGCACGCGGCTCAGAGGACTAGATAAGGTAATATCAGAATGCTCTTTTCCCCATCATGTATCTCTTTTAAGTCATTACTCAAACAAATCCAAATATGGAAACTCAAAAAATATTCCCACAACATAGGGATTGATTGTTCAATAAGGAGTTAAAACATTAAAGATGCCCCTTATCTAGCAATCGGCTATGGTTCTTTTTATTCGCAGGTCAATTCAGAGGACATTAGTATCGTTTAGAGCTATATATGATGATGGATGTACAAAGAGGGCATTGTTGAACCTCCAAATATTAACCCTTTTTCACATACAACAAATCTCCACAAGATGATTTTGAAATGATGTTGGCAAAATGTGGAAGATCTCTATAAATGAAAGTATAATTACTGTATAGAGTTGAAACATTGTGGCCGAAAGAGAAACCTGTAACCCTGAGCAATGTCTTCTTTTGCCACAATTGTTGTCATCAATCACCGTCTAATGCAGAGGCGTCAAAAAGCGACGGTATTTGGGAGAAGGTTACGACTATCTGGTCAAGCTTTGAACATGTACAGCTTAGTTAAAGAATTTACAGTCATACATCGCATTAAATATTTATACAGTACATCCAAAGTATTTTCACCCCATTGCATGTTCATGTCATATCGAACAATGTGCTGCAATGCAAACCTGACACGAGCAAACTTTACTTAAGCGGTCGTACTCCAGGTATACCAACCTTGACGTTTTTATTACTCGAGTGGTTAAAGACCGCCCTGCATATCACTTCCGAAGAATCCTAATGTATACTGCTTTTCTGAAGTTTTTGAAACCATTTATGACTGTAATGTACTTGGCGAACACTAGAGCAAAACTATCCTGCGCCGATGCTAGTTGATTTTCATCTACACTAGTTTCAAATCCCTTTCGATTGACATATCAACAAAACTTGATTCAGAAACTCAATGTTACAAGCGATGTTATGAGACACATGAATATTCAACAAGAGAAAATACTACATTACCATTAATAAGACTACAAAAAGCTCAAATGCAAATTCCTTAAACATAGATAAACAGATGACTAACTCATTAAATAAAGATAAACAGACAAGGCATCCAAGTAGAGATCGACAGACACAAATCCTAATGATATACATGTACAGACATAATTACCACACATTCCATTAAAACTCGAATTAAAAGACAACAGAAAAAGATAAACAGACAACAAAACTCTCGAATAGTATTAATATAAATCAAACCCTTAAGTATAGATACACAAGCAAAGAGAGAAACCTCATATTCAGATAAAAAGACGGACAACAAAAGCGCCAAACATAGATATAAAGGCTATATAATCTTCAAATACAGATACTTAGACAACAACAAACCCTCAAAAAACAGATAAACAGACAGCACAGCCCTTAATAATAGATTAACAGGCAACAACCCTCAAAAACAGATACACTGGTAACAAAACCCTCAATGTATGATACTGTAAACAGACTACAAAGCACCCAAACTATGACAAACTGGCAATGAAACCCACAGACAGAGAAAAACAGACAACACAACCCTTAATTACACATTAACAGGCAACAACCCTCAAAGTACCCTAACTATAATAAACAGGCAACGAAAACCGCAAATACAGATACACAGGTAACAAAACCCGCAAATACAGATACACAGGTAACAAAACGCTCGAATACAGATACACAGGTAACAAAACTCTCAAATAAAGATATACAGGTAACAAAACCCGCAAATACAGATACACAGGTAAACAAAACCCGCAAATACAGATACACAGGCTAACCGACAAACTCTCAAATACAGATACACAGGTAACAAAAACTCTCGAATACAGATACACAGGTAACAAAACTCTCAAATATAGTTACACAGGTAACAAAACTCTCGAATACAGGTACACAGGTAACAAAACTCTCAAATATAGATACACAAGTAACAAAACCCTCAAATATAGTTACACAGGTAATAACCCTCAAATATAGATACCCAGGTAATAAAATCCTCAATTTCAGATACTGTAAACAGACTTAACTGCACCCAAAACTATGATAAACCGGCAACATAACCCGAAAACACAGAAAAAAACATTGATAAATTAAACACCTTTCCACATACCAGACGCTTTTCTGACGCCTCTACGAATCAAAACTGTGAAATGATTGATATAATTTGAGAAAGAGAGAGAGAGAGAGAGACAGAGACAGAGAGAGAGACAGAGAGAGAGAGAGAGAGAGACGAGAGAGAGGAGAGAGAGAGATGAGAGAGGAGAGAGAGAGAGAGACAGAGATGAGAGAGAGAGAGAGACAGAGAGAGAGAAGAGAGAGACAGGGAGAGACAGACAGAGACAGAGACAGAGACAGAGACAGAGAGAGAGAGAGACGACAGACAGAGAGAGAGAGAGAGAGAGAGATGAGAGAGAGGGAGAGAGAGAGAGAGCGAGAGGCGAGAGAGAGAGAGAGACGAGAGACGAGAGTGAGAGAGAGCGGGTGAGAGCGCAGCGGCGCGCGATAGAGAGAGAGAGAGAGAGAGACAGAGACAGAGAGACAGAGAGAGAGAGAGAGAGAGAGAGAGAGAGAGAGAACAGAGAGAGAGACAGAGAGAGAGACAGAGACAGAGACAGAGACAGAGAGAGAGACAGGGAGAGACAGACAGAGACAGAGACAGAGACAGAGACAGAGACAGACGACACAGAGACAGAGAGAGAGACAGAGAGAGACAGATAGAGAGAGAGAGAGAGATGAGAGAGAGAGAGAGGAGAGAGAGAGAGCGAGAGGCGAGAGAGAGAGAGAGAGAGCGAGAGGGTGAGGAGGCGCGCGCGCGCGATAGAGAGAGAGAGAGAGAGAAGAGAGAGAGAGAGAGAGAGAGAAGAGAGGAGAGAGAGAGAAGAGAGAGAGAGACAGAGAGAGAGACAGAGAGAGAGAAGAGAGAGAGAGAGAGGAGAGAGAGAGAGAGAGAGAAGAGAGAGAGTGAACGTGAAGTCAGTTAGAGGTAAGGAACACATAGTATTGCATCAGAAAATTATTGAAATCAGTACAAAAAGTACATGTTAATAAAAATATATCTTACTTGCAAATACAACTGGTACAAACAAGAGTAGTATACGAACCGAGATATTCCACATGATGTTTTAAGTAAGTAAATATCTACAGAGAAACGATAACAACCCGGAAGAAGTTCGATTGATATAATAGAGAGAATGGATTGAGAGAGGGCGAGAGCGTTATATCAATCCATTCCTTTTACATGTATAACGAGGAAGTTAAATCATGTACATGTAACTACTTGTTTATGCATGTGACATATCTAAATTAATACTCTCAGTAATGAGATGCGAAATGTTTTTAAAGCCTGCTGCAAATTCATAAAACATTGTTGGATAAGAGAAATTAGGTACGATGAGTAGTTTCCCAAAAAATCGTGCTAATCTATCCTTAATTACGACTTTCAGTCTATATTCCTTACATTTCCTCTACTGTATTCATTTATAAGTGTTTACATCATTTATATATATGATATATGTAATATATATATTTACAATTTGAAACGTTGTGGGAAAAGGAAAAATTCCCTCTCAGATAGTTTGAATCCACACTTTACGCGTAATACACATCAAATAAAATGACTATATCTATAAAGATCTGATAATCGTTAGATTTTATGATATTATTTAAATTTTATAACATTTTCTTAATGTGCTTGTAATGTGAGAATTGATTTGAATTGAGGGCACACATATACTTAATTATGCTTTTATGAAAAGATATCTGTTCATACCTTGCATACAATTCATTATCCCATCTGCACCTGGCTGACATCAGTCTAAAATCACCTCTCTAACAGGTACTTTTCAGTACTTTAATTTGTTTTTGTCAATATAAGTGCAGAATGATATTTAATGTTTGACCTTGGCGGTGTGAGAGGCCAACGTCAATTTGGCATGCCGAGGTCAGTTAATTCACCCTCTCTCTCTCTCTCTCTCTGCAGGTTTGTGTTGTAAACGGGCCGCTCACCATAACATTTAGACAGGAACAAAAAGGGTACTTGTTACATATCCCTTTAGACATCGAATATAATGTTATTAGTCAGACTACAGTTACGCCGCCGCGTATGTCTCTATCTGAAGTCTATTGGACTCTCTATCTGGTCTTAATTTAAACCTTGTCCAGATACAACACATCTACAGCAGACACTGACTTGAAAACATACATGAAAAAAATACCTAGAACATATATTTACTTGAATACAGTTGAAGAAACATTGGTAGTAACGGGAGAAAATGCTGTTATTGTTGTGAACAGATCGCTCACACAGCAATTCGACAGTAGACAGAGTACTTGTTGCCCATCCTACCTATATCGAAAGTTGCATCTACGACTTTATCATATAATTACAGGTTTTTCGGCACAAATGCATGATGACTATTACGCTCAAATAAAATGCTACATATTAAATTCCGTATTTGACTAGGTCAACATATTGTAAAGTGCATTCAATAACTTTTGATTATTTGCCTAAACCAGGAAGATCGCAAAAGTTTTCATTGTTCGTATAAATAATAAGACCCCTTTTCACATAGCTCGTCGTAACGTGAAGTATATGAGTAATGTTTATTACAAATATGGTAAGGAGACAATGGGGTTACAAAAGGTCAAATCACTTGACCCTTTTCACACATAAAGTAGATTTTAGGCGGACTACTTTTGAAAATATATAGACAAAGCTATGGTAAATATATTTGAACTGAATGTATAAATTATTCAAAAGAAGTGAAAAAAATGTACCAAAAGTAGAAATTGATCTTATGATGATAATTTCTCCATTTGCCATAGTGTTTTCAAATTCCTGTGCGACAGATGCGGTCAAAAGTTATGTAAGCGCTGCTTCTGTTTGTATGGTATGTTACGTTACTTTCGACAGTATGTCAAAGACTTTAAACATGGTAGTAATGCCTACCATCTGAGTCACTCGCCTTGCGGATTAGCATTACGTCTGACTGGCTAGTTTCAGGATAAATGGACCTGTAGTACTAATAACTTACCCAGGACACGCTGTGATATAAACGATAACGTGTTGAAAGCGGCATAAAACACAGAACAATCAATCAACTTCGGTAGTTCAGTCAGTCAGTCATATCACTGCGTTTTCTGGGCTATATACCAGTACTGCCGGTTACCTTAATCTTTATAACAGCACATTGGTCGTAGTGCTATCCTGGGTCACATATCCGTCCCTGTCGGTTAGCTTATCCTTATAACAACACACCGGTCGTAGTGCTATCCCGTGTCACATATATGTAGTGCCGGATAGCTTATACTTAAAGAGACACATCTGTCGTAGTGCTATCCTGCGGTCAAAATATATGTACTGACGGTCAGGTCGTAGTGCTTTCCTGTATCACATATTCGTACTGCCGGTGATGTTATCCTTAAAACAGCACATCGGTCGTAGTGCTATACCAGGTCACATATTCGTACTGCCGGTGAGGTTATCCTTAAAACAGCACATTGGTCGTAGTGTTATCCTGGGTCAGATATCCGTACTGTTGCTTAGCTTATCCTTTCAACAGTACATCGGTCGTAGTGCTTTCCTGGGTCACATATCCGTACGGTCGCTTAGTTTATCCCTTTCAAACAGTACATCGGTCGTAGTGCCATCTTGGGTCACATATAGGTACTGCGCCGTAACCTTATCCTTTCAACAGCACATCGGTTTGTAGTTCCATCCTAGGTCACATATCCGTTCTGTCGTTAACCTTATCCTTACAACGGCACATCAGGTCGTAGTGCTTTTCTGTGTCACATATCTGTACTGCCGGTTAACTTATCCTTACAACAATACATCGGGTGTTAGTGCTATTCCCCGCATACCCTGCAC